>JAHCHA010013405.1:1745268-1763539 GCA_027742795.1 Vigna hirtella | reverse complement strand
TATATATATATATATATATATATATATATATATATATATATATATATTAGCGTTTGTGTTATTACTACATGGATCAAAGGTTATTGGTCTCTTGGTACGGATTATTCTCACTCAATGCACGAATTTTAGATTTTTTACGGTACAAAAAATCTTTGGTAGATTGCGAAGAAAAAACATTACATCTGACATAATTTTCACGAAGATGTGTTTGTTCCCCTCTTTCTCCATAATCCCCACAAAATATTTTCTTCTTTCAACCATGTCTTATGTATCATAATCATAACCATATCTAACTCCATACGTGCTTCCACGTTTCGAATTTTTAATCTACATGAAATTTTAAGATACCCAAAGTATTTTTAATTTGTATTTGGATATTAACCACACCAAGTTCATAATTTTTTTTAAATTATTCAGTTATTACAATTTTCGTGTTTCTCCCGTTTTAGTTGGAATCGAATCGAATGTAATTCAAAGTCGTGTATTTATTCAACAAGAGCAAACCAAACCGATAAGATAACGACACGTGTCCCTAAGCATAATAACACACCAATGGTATAATTTATTCAATTGCCACTTTTTCTTAGATTTAGTGAGGCCACTAAAGGTTTAAAAAAAGAAAATAAAAGGTACATAAGTAAAGAACTTTAGGGTAGCGAATAAACCAAAAAGAGTTGAAGCAAAAAAGAAAGCACCAAGATTAAAGAATCAATGAAGATGTTTGATGTGAATATTTTTGTAATTAATTATAAAAAGAATTGGCTTAATTATTTGTGCTCCATTCCCTCGAAAAATGTCTTGTCAAACACAAAAAACAATCACTTCAAAAAGAGTGAGTGGCCAAAACCCTTTATCCTCTTCACACTGAAAGAAATAATGAATCAATGGAGGACGCTGTGGATAGTGTTGTCACTTCCAATGCATGATTTTTACTATAAGTTATCATCTATAATATATATGCAATTTATCTATATCTGTTTTTTTATATATGTTTTTTATTTTCCTCTTATTATTCATTTATGATATTTATCTTTGTTACTTTATTTGTGGGTATTAGCAATTTTCTTGAAGTGTTCACAAAAATTATCCTTTTACCATAAAGGGTGTTGACCTTTTCCCTCGTGCGCAAAAGGGAGCACGTTTGGTTGGAGTGTGAAAAGTCAAAACTCAAGTGTGTATTTGTTGTATTTGGACAAAAGTTGGTGATATTTTCAAATCAAAGTCAAACGAAGTTTGGCCAATGGTAAAGGTTTTTTCTTTGAGAAAAATGATGTTAAAAGGATGAACATGTTCAATTCTTTGGACAAAACCAACTACACAAAACTCTTAGATATTATTTTTTATATCAATGAGATGTGACACAAGTAATTAAGTGTCTAAGTTCTTTGAGTATATAATATAAGAATTTCATTCATGTGTATGCATGCCAATAGAATAGTTACGTTTACTTTATCACAAAATTAGCCGTAAAGATACTTTTACTTTTAACTATGTATATAATATTTTTTAAATTCAAATTTTCCATCATATTATTTTGATTTTTATTCTTCAATTTTAGTGTCTAAATACCAAGGTAGACATAGTTTGAGGATTAAATAAGAGATGTATTAATAATGTAATCATCAATGCAGTTTATTCTATTTTTATAATAACTAAAATTTATTTCTAACAATGATTTCTTATGAATGAGAATTAAACTGAATTAAAAGAATGGGCACAAAAAGTCAAATTAAAATTTAATACATGACCTTTTTTTCTTCTATTGTTTTTGACTATTCATATCTTACTCCAATACTCAAAGAATCTCCCTTCTATTCTTTTTAAATTTTTGTCCTATATATATCTGGTTCTACTTTTCCAGTGAGACTCTAAATGTATCATTTAACAACTAATTTTGGATTTCTGTTTTCTAATCAGCTTGATTTTTTTGTTCGTTTAATATTTTATCATTAAAAAGAAAAAAAAAAATCATGATATTACTTTACCTTCCTCTGCATAACTTAGGGTCACTGTACTTTGTAACCTTCAATTTTCTATACATTCTTACAACTTTTAAAATTATTATTTTATTTATATTTATGACTATTATTTTAATATAACATTTTATTGTGAAAAACAAATGTCAAGTGAATATAGATAGACACGGTGGTCTTTTTTCCTATAAAGTTATAACAATTTCTAACATAACACAAATCAAACCTTACTAAACAACTTGCGCGAGATTTTTATACCAATTATTTAATGTGTTCGGATTAATTTATTTTATCTCCAAACTATTTCATAAAAGAAACCATCTTTTTAATTTAGTAACGGATTATTTCTAAACATTATTTTTTAAATCTTTCGGCAATAACAATAGTTATCTATATAAAATAAACTTTCTTTAGGGAAAACCAACAAAATGGAATTATTAATCAAGTAGAGTATTTAAAACGTGCACGGATTCCCTTTAAATAAAATGTTTGTCTTAAATGAGATAATTTAAACATTTAAAATTTATAGACAAATTTGTTTTGAAATAATGCATGCATTCTCGCTGTGAATTCCATTTATTTCGTAAGGAAAGCTTGATATAAGGAAGGGGATCAATTATTTACGCGATAAGAAATGATTTTACTCTATTAATATATTAGAGATATAGTTTTTTTTTTTCACTAAAGTTACAGGTAACAAGAATTTCATATTTATTCACTTGTGTATCAAATTAGATAGATTGAAATGTATTCTTTGCTTGGACTAATATTTGGTTTCAATTAAATTGATTTTGACCACACTTCCAAAAAAAATTATTTAGCGTTAATTTTGCATGGTACAAGTATGAGATGTTATAATCATCATATACGCTAATTTCTTAGTATTAATTTTTAAAGACCGATTCTAACCCTGTTAATTAGTTAAGTCATCACTAATTTTTGAATTACTTTTTTAATTAAAGTATTTTAGTATTGGTTTGATTAATGTTAAAATGTTTTTATTTTAATTTTTTTGTGATGGCTTAAGTGATTCTAATGGCAATAACTTAAATAAAATTGTATAGTACTCTCATGTTCAAATAATATAAATGAAAAAAATAGTTATAATGAATTAAAGAGATAAGTGTAAATGAATAAAATTAATGTGAATAAAGGAGATTAATATGAATAAAAGAGATGGGAAGAGAAATGTGGATGAAAGAGATCATGAAGAAGATTTGTAAATGTGAAAGAAGAGGATGAGTGTGACGAGATTTATATAGAAAGTAAGAAAAAAAATTATAAGTTAGAAGATTTGTCACTTTAAATTTGAGTCTTTCTTTAAAAATAATCTATGGTCCATATTCAATATGAAAAATACATACAGATTCAAACTATATAACTTAACATTAACTTAAATGACGCTAACTTAAATAAATATAAATATTAAAAATAAATGACGTTAGTGTCTATATACCCCAACTAATCTTATTTATATTAGTTATTTTTTTATAATTACTGTTTACTAAATCAACACTATTTTAAATAAATAAAATATTAAAAATTAATAAAGTTAATACTTATGCTAACCTTACATTTTTTTTATTTCTTTTTATTTATTTATATCGAACATTTGCATATCTGACGCTTACTTAAACAAATAAATATTAAGATTAAATAAGGTTAGTATATAATAAACCCAATTTAACCTTATATATTTTAATTTATTTTATAATTAACATTTGCTTAGTCGATAATAACTTAAATAAATGTATAATTAAAGATAATAAGGTTAGTGACATTAACATATTTATTTTAGCTAAGACAATGATAAAACTCAAATATATATTTAATAAAAAAATATAAAAGTAATTTCATGTTCTTTTAGTTTTTTTTAAAATTAAATTTTTTATTGTATTATAGTCGATTAAGTCCAAGTTAATAGTTTGCAATTGTTAAGAAGTGAGCTTTAAACCCAACTTAACCCTACAAAATGTCCTTGTAAAATGAGGTCTATACTTAGTTATGTATTATCAATTATCTTATCTTTAGCCAATACGAGATTTTCAACACACTCTCCCTCACGTAAATGTATATATATCGAGCATAAGACTAAAGATTTATGGATGGTTCGGTAGTGGCCTAGTAGCGGGTGGCACGATAGGCATAACAAACCACAAGTCTCACTAGGATATGCTCAAACTCATAACTCTAATACTATGTTAAGAAATAAACTTAAAACTTAACTCAATCTTACAAGACCAGCTTGTAAGATGACTTTGCATCCATTTATATAAATTGTCTTATCTCTAATCAATGTAAGATCTTCAACAATAATTTGACCGATGCTAATATTTGGAAGCTAAATTTATGTTTTATTGTAGTGAAAGGAGTTTAGATTAATCTTTTTTAGTTTGAATAAAAGAAAAATGAAATCAACTTTTTTTTTTCAGAACTCTTTTCACTCGTGTAATAGATTCTCATTCAAGTGAAAAGGAAGTTTTGGAATTTGGTGGTTGATTAATAAGTTACATCACTCAAATGACAAAGTGACACATGAGTGAGAGTTTGTAGTTGATTTTTCTTTTTTGGAATTGGTCGTTCAAGAAAGATCGAGTCTTTCCTTGTTTCAGCGAAGGAGATGTTGTTTGAGTGAAGAAGATTCCTTGTTTAAAAGCAAGAATAATTTTGTTTTAGCAATTTATATACAATGATATGATAAAATATGGTATTCATCATGTGGAATTTAATATATGTTGGAACATATGTTAATATTGTACATTTTATGTATATTATATATATATATATATATATATATATATGTATTTATTTATTTATGAAATGCGCACGAACATATATGATGATAAAAATATGATTGAGATAATATACAAGTTATTATATATCATGTGATACTTGTAATGACATCATTACTTATTTAAATTCTAATATTAACTACAATATAATGTATTATGAAAATGAGATGTTCTACCATCACTCATAATCTAATTTATACAAAATTAAAATAATAAGTGATGCAAAGTTGAGGAAAGCTCATTCATAAGACTTTTAGGTATAACAAATCATCCTAAGAGACGTAAGGTGAACTTTTCAATATTATTTTTTATGGTTTAAGTGGTAGTGTTGTGTAAGACAACCTTATAATTCCAATTTGTTAAGTTTGACAAATTATGCCAACATTATTAAAAATTAAGAACAATTTATAAGTAAATGTGAAATTTAAAATGTGCAGTGATGTAAATATTGTATGAGGTGTAAAATTGTATATTATTGTGATATGATTACTAGAATTAGTTTACCCTCATATTATATTATAGAATTGTCATAATTACTTAATATAAAAATTAGTTTAACCTTGTGTTATATATACATTGTAGAATTGTCATAATTGTATTGAATACTTGAACATATAATTTTAGGTGAGAGAAAAAATAGTTAGTAAAACTAAAATTAAAATTGATTTTAATATGTTTTATATATGGGTTAATTATGTTTTTAGTCTGTAAACTATAATGTGATTTTGGAATTCGCCCATATCTGAAATTTTCATCCTATTTGGTCGCTATACTTTATAAATGAATAAATGAAGTCTTCATCATCTAATGACATTATTTTTTTATATGGCGAACAACATTGTCACGTGTTGACACGTGATCATGCGTGCCCTTCTATCCCTTCTCTCCCCTCCCCTACCCACCTTGTCGTTCTTCTCCATCCTTACCCTCTCTAGTTGTTCCTCCCCTCCTTCAAGCCCTTTCGTTGCCCCTCATCTTGGCCTCATTCTCCTTGCAACTGCCACATTATCCTTATCAAAAACAAAATAGTGTAGCACAACATTGAGAACCATAACCACAAAGAGGAATCAACACCCAATTTCTAATGGGAGTATCCAACACCAGATCTTTTACCATTGCTTTAATTCCTTGTCTATTGTAATCTTGTGCAGCCCCGTATATGAAAGGCAGTAAACACAAAACAACTCTATCATATTTTTAGGGTTTGATTATTATTATTTCTCTTCTCTTTTTTCTCTTATGTTTCCTCTATGTGCAAATCAAAATTGGGGATACTTTGAACTTGAAATCACATTTCCATCTTTGTTTTGTTTATTGTTAAAACCAATTTTAACATGATGACTTGTGGCTTTTGAATGAGAGTAAATTTATTTGGTGTTTAGTGTGTAATACAAAGCTTAGTGTATTTCCATCAAGTTGTGCGTGAAACGATCAATTTTTTTGTCAACATTGTTAGATCTGGGTTTGATATGATTAGGGAATTAAAACAAACACATACAATATAGATTCTACAAAGAGAATAAAAAGAAACAAAGTATTTCTCATTGATTAGACAAAGATAGTATATAGGATTTTTTATATGTAGAAGCAAAACTCTATATAACTATCATTTACAATTATTACAATTACAACATACAACACACCCCTTAATCCAAAAGAGTCTATTAGTTTCAAACCCAAAAAATCTCCGAGCTTCTCAAATATGTTCTTTCTTAGAGATTTAGTAAACACATTAGTTATTTGATCTTCTATAGCACAATGTACAAGCTCCAATATGCCTTTTTCTTAATGAGTCTCTTAAAACGTGAAAATTGTCTCTATGTGCTTACTTCTGTAGCAAATTTATTGTCTACTAATAATTGACCGATTTTCTAAACTCAATAGCTTTAACTATTTCAGAAGTGTCTTAAGCCATAAACACTAACATGATATTTCAGTAGAAACAATGTATTCTACTTCACAAGAGGAGAGTGTCACCACATTTTGTTTTCTAGAACACTAAGAGATTGATGTTTTCATGTATTTGAAGAAGTAATCGAACATGCTTCTTCTATCAAATTTATCTCCACACTAGTTCGAATTGTACTAAGCCTCCAAAATTCCTCCAACTTGATTTCTTTCCCTTCGAAAGAACAACCTAAGCTCTACGACACCCTTTAGATGCCTTAGTATATGCTTTGTTGTTGTCAAATGTGGTGTTCTAGAGTCATTCCTAAATTTGCTGACAAGTCTGTTAACGGTTGAAAATACGGTTATTTGTGATGTAATTTTGATATTAAATACACCCTTTTTCACTTAGAAACTTGCTTGGACTCATGTTTTTTCATTTAATTGTGTGAATAAGAGAGTTGAGGTTGAATTTGATGATTTTATGACTAATTACCCTTGTTTTGATAGGTAATGAGAGAATGTGGAAACTGCAAGGAGTTAGAGCTCAGAAAGGCCTGGAAAAGCACTTAAAGGAGGAACCGCACGAAGCTTGGACGCCCTGTCCGAGGCTTGAGCCTCGAAAAGTTGACGTCCACCGCCTAGGCACCCTCCTAGGCCGCCCGGGCGGCGGTCCCCGAAGCCTGGGCGTCCAATTGGAGCTCAAGCCCTACATGAGGATCGTCCACTGCCCGGGCGCCCGAGGTTTTGCCCAATTTTTGCTCTGTTTCGACTCTTTGGGACCGGATCCTGTTTCTACTCTTTTCCAACTTTATTTAAAGGACCCAGACACTCTAGGTTTTGTATCTCTGGCTGGAGCAACACAACAACACACTCTTCTACTCTCTGAAGGCGGATTTGGAGGCGGGAGCTTCCTCTTCTACTTTTAGGGTTTCACTATCTCATGCTTTTCCATTATTCATATAGTTTCTCCATGTCTATGGGGAACTAAACTCTATTTGTTGTTGGGGAATGATGTAACCTTGTGAACTCTCATGTATTTGAATTGATTCTTAATTTATATGCTTTTTCATTAATTATTAGGGAATTCATATGTTTCAATGCTTGCTCTATTTAACTCATTTAGTAGCATGATTTATTAATTGCATGAGTGTCAGGAGGTTCCTTACAATTCAGGTTCTTGTTGAATTTTCCCAAGGATAATATTTCTCAGGGATGAGGGTATGAGTACTTGGTCGTCTTAAACTCTTGATCTTCAGACTTAATTTTCTAGGAACGCTAGGAATTGCACGAACTAGGAATTAAGGCAGGCTTATTGCGCCGAGGGATCGGGTTCTAAGTAATTTAGTGAGTGACGTTAATATTAATGTAAAAAGAAGAATTTTTATATACATGAGAGTAAACTTGGTGAAATCAAACCCTAACAACATAATCATCTCATTTTATAAACAACCTCCGTTCATCTCTGTGTTACTCTACTATTGATCAATTTGCATTCATATTTAATTTTATGTCTTTGCATTTGAAACCAACAATCTCATTTTATTTAAGTCTTAATTAATTGAGTTATCTCACAATTGTTTAGTGTCGAGAGTCTTCAGGGATACAATACTTGGTCTTACCATTTTATATTACTTGTGCGATTCGGTACACTTGCCGATCCATCAACAAGTTTTTGGTTTCGTTTCTAGAGATCAAAAATATTGTTAACAAAGTCCAACTCCATAACTAATGTTTGGTCTCTTGTTACATGCATATGTGATTCCATAATTTGTTTTTATAGAGTTGCATCAACCATATTTTCATTCAACTCTTCAGTTAATTTTAAGCTCTACTACACCCTTTAGATACCTTAGTATATGCTTTGTTTTTGTCAAATGTGGTGTTCTAGGGTCATTCATAAATTTGTTGACAAGTCCAACTCCATAACTAATGTCAAGTCTATTGTTGCATGCATATCTAAGTGATCATTTATATAGAGTTGCATCAACCATCTTCTCATTTAGCTCTTGAGTTAATTTCATGTTGTCAATGATGAGTATTAAAGAAGCATTGCAGTTTTTCATATTAAACTTCCTCAAAATTTCACTAATATATGATATGTGTGATAATTACTTATTATTCATACTTATTATAACCCCTTATGTGTCTTTTTATCATGTATTTTGTGTTAAATTCCATGAAAAGATGCAAGACTTGTATACAAATGTTATAGAGATAGATATTTACTTTTTGGGGTTATTTGGCAAGAAATTGAAAGTTTGGAGCATATTTAAGTGTTTTGCCAAAAGTGGTGCAACCAAGAGGCCCAACGAGCTGAAAAAAGCCACATGCCTAAAAAGTGATCTCTTGGCCAACGAGAGGATTTGGTGGTCCAACATGAAAATACTTTTTGTTGACCTTTCAAATTGTCGAGAGTTGAAGAAAAAAAAGGAGTTTTTGGACCTAGGAAGGTAGCTGAAGCTCAAGACACAGGTTGAGGCACTTTAGGGCTCAAGAACTTTATCTTCTTTCATCCTTTTTCATCATTTAATCCATCCTTGTGTTCTAGAATGTATAGGAGCACCTAAACTCCATTTCACTTGTGTTCTAGAATGTATAGCGAGCCTTTGCCAATTCTAAATTTAATTGGAATATCATAAGTGATAATTGATTATTCCAATACATTTCTGAAATAATGTTATCTTATGGTCTTTTCAACCTGTTGTGCATAATGTTTTCTTTTGATTTTTTCAACCTGTTGTGCATCTTTCTATGGTAAATGTAAATGTAATATACTATTATAAATTATTTATTACAAAAGTTTTTAAATCGATCAACACATTGAGTAATAGAACACTTCATCAAAACTTACTTGACTTCAATTCTTTTGAAAACTTTTTCTAATATCCTGCGGAATTTTTTTTCTTTTTCATATATGACTTATAAATAAGGTATTGGTATGGACATTGCTTTAGGACATTACATTATTAGTGTCGTTTAGAATCAATAGTCAATAAACACGTCATGAAATTATAAATATCTACATCTACTTGTAAAAGTACCAGGACCCATGAAAGTATACTCTCGTGTTAAATAAGTACGAGAATATTTTAGTGCTATAATTTTATTTTTAAAAGGGTTCAACCTATATAGTGATTCTCGTAGTGCAATAATTGTTTTGATAAGATAAAAAGGTATCTCATTATTGGGTAAGATAATAATGTATTTATATACTATTCTTAATCTTGATTCACAAGTGATATCACATTTTTTTTACTGATTACTAAGTTTTTCTACAATCAAACAATGATTGATCCACTTATATTTTTACTGATATGAGATTTGTGCAGAGAAAATTAAAAATGATAGGGTAGACGAAGTATATATATGGCGTGCTGAGCAGAAGAAGGTGTGATAATGAAAAGATGGGAATCGTGTGGTATTGTATTTGTGGAAAGGGTATGATAGAAGAGAATACTACAAGTAGAGAAGAAGGAATGGATTGAAGATAGGGGGGGTCCCCTTCACTTTTGTGGCACGGGTGCGGTGGTGCTGGACCATTTTTCATCCTCTTCTCTGCCACATCCATTAAAGGGCTGACACATAGAAAGCTATAGGAGAAGGAAACTTTGAAGGGGAATTCCATCTTGGTACCGTTTGTAGGGAACACATTCATTCATTTCACTCATTTATTAACCTTTCCTAACCCTACTTTTAGACCTTCTATTATAGACCCCTTTGGATTCTACACAATGCATGCATCTACCCTCTGCTGTTAAATTTATACCCAATTCCCTTACATGTTGTTTCAGATATCGCTATTACTCCAAAACTATCTTAGATACTACGTTTTTTTAGGTTAAATTAGGTTTAAATCTGAATTTTAAGATATATTTTAACTCATCAAGTCTCAAATCAACTCAATTAGGTTTAAATTAGGCTTGTAAAGTGTAACTTTGACATTGTATTAAGAAATGAATTTTAAGTTTAATTCAACTCTAAAAAATCGATTTATAAGATGAGGTTTACATCCATTTATATATTTTAAGTTAGTCTTATCTCTAGTGGATATGGAATTTTCAACATATTTATACATTTAATTCTTAATAACAAAAAATGGTAAGATATGTGCACTTTTTTTGATTATTGATTCCTTTTTTATATTAAAATTATAATGCATATTTTAGAATTGCAGAATGGATTTAGTTTTGCACCCAGGAGAAATGAGTTTGAAAGTAGTTTTAAATGTTTTTCTTTATCTTTAATGCATCTTACTTCATCCAAATCTCTTTGTTTCCTTTTACTATTCTGACAAGCTTATGTATCTAGTGTTTTCTATCCTTTTCGTATGTCCACACTTTTTTGCACAATAAATTTGACCAATCTTTCCTCTATTTTTCTGCTCAAAATTTTAAATCTAGTGGTGTCTAACTCAAACTTTCTTTAACTTCTTTGCTCTCTTTGATGGTGATAAGAGAAATAAGTTGGACCAAAGTAAAATGAATGACCAGAAATATAAAAGAAATAAAGTGAAAGCTAAAAGTGTTTGGATAAAAAAAATATATAAAAAAGAAAAATAAACAAAAATACATGAGAAAACACAATTATATGTACCTCTTTTGAAATTATTTGTATTTTCTCTTACCTAAACCAAATAACCTACATTAATTCCATTTTCTCTCTAAATATTTCGTATAAAGTTTTTTGATGATAGGGATGAACCCTTCTCTAAACCATGGTATATTCAAAGATTTATTTATAAAAGTGGCTATATATATTTGAAATACTAAAAAACCCTTACTCAATAAACATTACTCATCCATGTGTCAAAGTATGAACTCTAATTTATTAATGTACTTTGAGCGATAAAGTGTGTTACCCTCAATCAATCATCTAATATTAGCATAGACAACATGTTTTATATATGTTTAGAGTTTAGGTCAACTTTGATTTAACATTAACACATCTGTGTTTGGCTTGTCATGAAACTAACTACGAGAGCATATAGGATAAGTTAGAATATGTGGAAGCAGAAAATTTAAAATTGAAAAACTTGATAGGAACCAATCGTGACAGAAAAATACCTACATGAGTCTAGCACTTGTGCCACTATAGGGTAGACTGAAACAAGGGAATAAAGAGCGGGACATGGTAGCTATGATTTATGAAGAAAAGGATTGGCAACTAGAGTACACTGATTTTGTGCAAAACACGTGTATAGGGATAGAAAATTAAGGTGGGGTTTAAGACAAAGATGATGATGATTATTATTATCTAATGTAGGTTGTTGTTAATTGAAGTGAAAGTAAAGCAAAGAGAACATGTCATGCCAAATTATATTCACAGGTCTTCTCCACGACATGTTATTAGTGGAGTGTTTGAAATTTTCTTACTGTGTACCCTATAATTGGCATTTGACCTATTTCCATTTGTTGTTGCGTTGACTATCTGGTTTGGATATATTGAATGGGCAACTTTCGGAGCAGAAAAAGAAAAACACGATCTCATGATTCAATGATCATATTCAATGGTCGACTAATTAACGTTAGTGGGGAGTAAAAGGAATCCCAGAAAAAGGTTGTAAGCACCAACCAATGTAATGCAAAGATACTAAACACCATTTGATGTCGAAAACCAAAAAGAGACAAGATACTAACAGAAAAAGATAGGTATAGGCCAGCTATATCTTTATTTTTAGTGAGTGGGGTTTGCAAAGACCAGACCAGTGTGGAAATTTCCATGAACAATTCACTTCATGTTTCAACCAACATCATGACCTTTGTTTGCAGCAGCTTCACAGTCAAACTGGTAATGCTTATATGTTCAAAAACGCTAACCAGCCTATAGTGACATTCTGACAACTGACGCAGATAAAATTTATTTCAATCACCCAAAATCCAGTCAAGACTGTGACATCAAATTGGCATTTCGGTCTTGTCCTCTTGTGTTTTAGCATCACACAAACCTTTTATTCCAACATGTTTTTGAGTATCATCTGTTTTGCAACGTAAAACCTCTTCATCTTTATATTATTGAAGTATTTTTATTACCAAGTCTTACATTTTTTTACCATTTTGTTCTTAAATCATCTCTAAAAAATAACAAGTAAAAAATTATTTAAATTACTTTCTGTTCTTCTCTTAGATCATGTGAGATTATTAGATATAATATTATAAGATTTTTAATACGAGTATAAATTTTCATGACAAAAAAATATCTTAGATTCGTATATCTCTTAAACAGAAAAAAGACGGTCAAACATCATTAAATACTTTAACAAAACTTTGTTAACATAGATAAGTTATTCATGCACATGATATAAGAAAGAAAAGTTTGATGAAAATTGACAAATGTGTGATACTGATAACATATTGAGAAAAGGAGGAAAGAAATATATTCATGATACGGAAGCATGGGCATTGTCATGCTACCAACTTGCCACTGGTGCAACAAAACTATCCACAAATGAAGTTTGAATAATGGTGGTAGAGTCAAGAAGCAAATCATGTTATTTGAAGAGTTCCATGTGTAAGAAGAATTGAAGCATTTGAGTGCATTGCTTGGACTGAGTTGTGTGGTGCATGTGTAAGGTGAAATGTATCGATACTTGCAATGAGAAATACGGCATTAAGACCAATGCAATACGTATATACATAGCGTGCGTATCAACTAGTCTAACTTTCTGTCTTAGAAGCCAAGATAGCATTACAAGTAAAAGTAGAACATTAAATTTACGTAACCTACTACATTTCTTAGCCTTGGTTACGTGTCTATGTTCGTAGCCTTATTGGAAAGTGGCTAAAAGTTTAACTACAGACCACCCATTATAATTTTAAAATAAACTTTTATAAATATTTTTATTATATTTAAAGAAATAAAAAACTAATTATGGTTAATTTGTTTTTAGTCATGTAATAATCTATGGACCAACTCCATTTGGTCCATCTTTATCTATGGAATCATAATGGGCTTTAGTGAAAGCTGCTAATTTGAAAACTCCACTCACTATTTTTATGGGTTATACAAGTTCGTCTCATTTTAATGGACACAAATAAACTTACTCCCACTCCATTTTTCCGTACATTAATTTCTTTAATTAACACTCCTTTGATCACTTTAGGTGAAATTAGTTGACTGGGTGAGCCTACTATGACATCAATGATTGAAGGTTTTTTTCTTTTTTCATTTGCTGAAATTAGTTACATAAATGACATTTTCTATATTGCTATAATTAAGGTTCTTAGTAAAAAAAAAATCATTAATTTTTTTTACAGTTGACACTGAATTATATATTCGAACAACTTATTATATTGAATGTTTTAGTGTTTAATTATTAATAGGATGATAAGTGGGCTAACTTAGCATTGTTAGTGGTAGGGCTGGCCAAAGTGCATTATACTGCACTAAATTATAAAAAATTATAACTAACTATAAAATAGTTCAGTTAAACTGAACTAAAAAAATAATTCAGAATAACTGAACTAAACTATTTTTAGTCCAGTTATTGTCAGAACTATTAAATTCTCCATCTTAGTGGGAAACGTGTGTCTGCAAGAGGGGAATGAGACTTAAGAAGTGGAAGACAGGTGGCTGCAGGAGAATGGACGATCGGTTTGCTGAGGGAATATATAATCTAAAATTTTAAAAGCTGGTTCCACTTTCTGCATGCAATCTTCTCCTTCAAATCTTCTGAACTGGTTTCTCCTCTTCTCTCTAAAATTATCATCTTTTCCTCATTAATTCTCACGTTTTCTTCCATCTGATCATCCAATATTAGAGGGTATGTAAGGTTGCTGGTGGCAAGGATCCTTCTTTCAACCGATCGTTTAGTAGTTTGAACTGGTAGGTTCTTTTACTTATAAGAAAATCTAGTTTTTTTGTGTACATGCAAGTTTAGTTTCTGGTTGCATGTAGTTGTCTTCTTCTTTTTCTTCAAATCTGATCATATTTCCGGTCCTTGGGTTGGTTCGTTTCTATAAACAGTGAATCTGGGCGTTTGAGTGTTGGTCGTGGTGCAAAGTTTGTATTGTGAGCGATCGGTCTGTTAAGAGGTAAGGGAAGCTATTAAATTTAATTATGCATGTGATGATTTTGTGTATATATGGAATGAGTTGATTGATGAATTGTATATGAGTGTATGAAATGCATGTTTCTGGATTTTTGGTGGTTATGTATAAGTCTATAAGGATTATGCAAAAATAAGTTAAAATGGTTGGGTGTTCGGTCTCAACCGTTCGGTTATGGTCAGGGAATAAGTTATCAATAGAGTTAGCAGTCTAGCCTTACTAGGGTATAATAGTTCGGTTTATAGGGAGTGATAAATATATTAAGTTTTGATGGTTATATATATTTATAATCAATCTTATTGGATTAGGTATTTTAGTTTGTGATAGCTCACATATTATTGTTAGTAGACTTCATAATGGGACTAGGCTTAAAATACGTTCTTTTATGATCGGATACCAGTTTACGTGTATTTCAGCTAAAAGGTATTAACGTTCGGTTTCCTTAAAAGTATTAGGTTTGATGAATAGTGTGTAAGAGTAATTATAAGTGTTAAGTATAAGCTTTAAGCATTCGGTTTTGTCAGATAGTGAAATAACGTTCGTTCTTGTTTTGAGAATAGTAGAATATCATTCGTTATTACTTTGAAGATAGTGAAATAGCGTTCGTTCTTGTTTTGAGAATAGTAGAATATCGTTCGTTATTACTTTGAGGATAGTGAAATAGCGTTCGTTCTTGTTTTAAGAATAGTAGAATATCGTTAGTTATTACTTTGAGGATAGTGAAATACCGTTTTGTTCTAGTATTGAGGATAGTTAAATATGGTTCGGTCTTATATTAAGTATTTGGTTTAATTCGAGTGTTCTATTCTTAAGCTGTGTTCGACTCATGTTAAAGTCCTATCTATTAAATAAACGTTAGGTTATATTCGTGTGTTGTTTAGATCCTTTCCGTTCGTTTGTAATTAAGGGTGGTGTTATTTGAGCGTTCGATCTTCTTATATGAAATGTGGTTTGATCTTTCAATGCTGATGTTATGGATTGGTGCTGGTTGCTTATTTATAGCAATGATCTATTATGTATGGGAAGTATTATTGGTATTCAAGTAAAAGTTTATGTTTCGAGTAATGTAGAAGAGAATTCCGGGGAGGAATGTCTTAGTGTAAGGATAATGTTGTAGTAAAGTATGAATATGGAAAGTGAAATTCACGGAGTTCATCCTGATATTCTGATGGTTACCAGTTCTCAAGTAGAGATGAGTAAGTCATTGTGTGAGAATGGAGGGAGGTCCTAGCCCATAGGTTCTTGGGTGAGTTATAACGGACTAACCTCGGGTGGCAGCTGATGGTTTTCTAGTTACTACACCACCCGAGTGCACGAACGACCTCAAGCTACGTATTCATCCGGATGGTCAAGTCAAGTGTTAGTCGTACGTGAATTATGATATTCAAGTTATGTGTGATATCTACGTTGGCTCTTGTATGCTATAGCGTTCGGTCTGTAATGATTTGTAGTTTTATTTCATGTACGAATGCATGCTTAATTGAATTATAGTAGCTTACCCTTATTTTATGTTTTTATCCATGTTGTTGTTCGGTTTTCTATTGCAATGATCATCCTTGTTGGATGTGAGCAGAAGGGGAAGGGCTTACGTTGGAACAGGAGCTGGACGGTGAGACTCCTGCTGAATAGGAGATGACCGTTCGGTCATATAGTATAGATAGTTTTGGTGAACCGACCGTTCACTATTTTTGTTCTGTAAATATAACCGTTCGATTATACGATGAACGTTCGGTAGCAGTATAGGAAGCTCTTGTATAGTTCGAAAAATTTTATGGTTATTTTTGTAATAACCGTAAGTTTGACTTTCTTATTGTAGTAATTGTTCTATCATATTATTAAATGTTGACACCTGTATATAGTTGTGTGCTATATTTTTGGGATGTTACATTAATGGTATCAGAGCAGTTTTGTTCCTTAGGAATCCTGTAGGTTCTGAGTATAACTTGGTTGTGCTTGTGTACTCTTAGTTATGTGTAGTAGTTGTCTTTGTCCTCTTGAGTAAGACTGATGGATTTTTCTCTCGGTGTAAATATAAATGGCGAATAGATCTCCTCCTCCTTCTTCTTCTCCAACCTACCATCCTAATACCTCTAATGAACTGAGGATGATGGAATCTGTGTTAGAAACAATGCAACAACAGAACACAACATTGATTAATCAACACACTTTGGCTCTACAACAATTGGATGCTTCTAGGGTGTCCACTGAGAACTCCCAAAGACAATATTTGGATCTGATGCTGAGTGGGCGGGCTACCGCGGGTTCTTCTTCCATAAATCATTCCCAAGAGTGGAGTTTAGAGAGTTTTCTTCAACACCATCCGGCCAAATTCAATGGCAAGTGTAGTTCGGACGAGGCAGACCAGTGGTTCAGGGATATGGAGAGAATCTTTAAGGCATAAAGATGTCTGAATGAGAGTAGGTTAGCTTATTCGGAGTATTTACTGATTGGAGAAGCCAATCATTGGTTGAGCAGCGCTCGGTCCTTGTTAGAGAGTAGTGGTATTCCCATTTGTTGGGAAATTTTTAAACAAAAGTTTTATACCGAATACTTTCCAGATAGTTCTCGGTTTGCTAAAGAAGTTGAATTCTTGCAACTAGTTCAAGGGAATATGACGGTATCGGTATATGCCGATCGTTTTAAGCACCTACTCAGATTTCACACGTTGGTTATGAATGAAGAATGGCAGTGTAGAAAATTCGAGAATGGGCTGAGAGGAGATATCAAGTTACTGGTGGCTGGGTTGTGTATTAAGGAATTTTTGGTGTTGGTAGAAAGAGCGAAGGTGCTGGAGAAAACCAAGTTAGAGGTTGATAGCCAGCAGAAGCAGTTGGTTAGAGTTGGAGGGCCGATCGTTTCCAGAGGCACTATTAGTTCAAGAAATACTCCATACGCTCGGTCTTCTTTCTCTTCGGGTGGCAGTGGTTCGTCTTCACAGTCCTCGGCTTCAGTGGGTCAACAGAGGCAGTCAGGGTCAATAACTTGTTTCAATTGTGGAGGACCACATCTCAAATCAGTGTGCCCTCAATTGGGAGGATACAAGAGA
The DNA here is from genome assembly GCA_027742795.1 of Vigna hirtella. NCBI lineage: Eukaryota > Viridiplantae > Streptophyta > Magnoliopsida > Fabales > Fabaceae > Vigna > Vigna hirtella. The sequence goes on along the minus strand of JAHCHA010013405.1, from coordinate 1,745,793 downwards.
TGTAATAGATGCAGACAAGAAGGTCATTGGGAGAGAGATTGTCCGACGGGAAGAAGGGTTGTGTGATGAGTGCATATTTATGCCTACATTTATGCTTTAAAATTCAAATTTTTGATGAGATAATTGTGCTTAAATGGTTGATTTTAAGTGAATTTGTGATGATTGGAATTGTTGGGTTTAGGAAATAAAGAGACGTAAAAAGTGAGTTTTAGCGCATAAATTATTCTTGGATGTTCTAATGTTTATTTGTGCAGCTGAGAATATAAGTTTTATTGGTCCAAATGGCAATTCAAGGTCCAAAATCAGATTTTATTTGGAAAATTCAGAAGGGGCTAAAGTGCAGATAGAAGAAATTTCAGGGCATTTGTGCAATTTTGGAAAATCAGAAAAGCTAAAAGATAAAATTCAGTTGTTGAATTAATGTAATTTGGGAATATCAACAGAAAATATCTTCTAAATAATGTTATAATTATCTAATTCTTTTAGTTATTTGGAAGATATAAGATAAAAGATTTTGTCAACTGA
>JAHCHA010013405.1:1692500-1720268 GCA_027742795.1 Vigna hirtella | reverse complement strand
TTGTAACAGTGTTTGATGTTTGAATGTTGTCTAAGGCTTTTAATAGTTCTAGTTTAATTACCATGCTAGCTTAAATTAGTTTGTTTGCATCTGTGTCTTTATTGAGTTCTTTAATTTTTGCAAAACCTTTTCAAAACCCCCTTTTTTTTTGTGTTAGACTCGATTTTTGAACCGCAAAATTTGTCCTTGAGAGACGACCTAGGAGTCAATTCCTAGCTATACTGCATTCCTTATATGCAATCAAATTTGTATGGGTTGCGACAGCCCACATCAAAAAGCAATATAACTTTAAGGTCCAACAGTCCAATTCAAGATCTTCTCCCCTGGTTTCAAGAACACGGTGTTATCATGTGGCAGCTTCCTTGCCAGTCCATTTAAAACTTGATGGAAGGCATCTCTAGGTTGAGCAGGCTGTGGGAAAAGCATTGCTTGCTTCATGGAAGGGTTAGCAAGCAATCTTTGAACCAATGTAGCATGCCTTAGCAGTTCAAGAATCCCTCTTTCAATTGCCTTCTCTTCTTGGTACAAATTAATATAAATACATAATAAAAGTGGTATAAATAATGAAAATTGAAAACAATGCACAAAATTTATACCTGGTAATGAAAACATGCCCCTAAGTCGTGAGGAACCACAAAGAAGTGATTTGCCCCCTCTGTACGACTCCAATAGGGCCAGTTTGAAGAAATAAGCTGAATGACACTTCTCATCATTCGTGGTGACTTGAAGGGTAAAGGGAGGCCATTTGGTGTCAAGTCACAAGTGGTGTATACAGGGGTATAAAACCAGTTAGCCTCTTCCGGATTAAGGGTTCGAACAGGGCTAGATAAGAGAAACCGGTGCATAAAGATTTCAGCAGCAAACATATGGTTGAGGCATCTCGGATCTTTTTGCAGAATTTTCTTATTATACTTACTTGGAAGTTCATATACAAAAACCTTCAACCTTCCCACTGGATCATCTTCCAATACATCACCAGCACTACCTGCAGTTGGTTCAACCACAACATGCTTATAACCTCATAGATATAAAAAGTGTATTGACTTCAATATATCTCTAGAAATATAAGTGCTTAATGAAATTCATTGAGAAATAGCACAAAAAACTGCTTATAAACACCTTAAAATCCCAAGGGTAAAAAAGGATAGACCATAATTTTATATGTACCTTGTTTTACTTAACAACCATTCCATCTACTTCTTGATGCTATGTTTTCAATATCTATACATCATTGTGGCAAGTTAATGTTGATGTCTTCATAACATTTACACACATTACGATATTAGGTGATAGGATAGGAGGAAGGGAAGCCGAATGGTAGGGTAAAACAAGTCGAACAGTAGGTGGTAGGGATACGCAAGCCGAACGGTTGGAGGTAGAGAGAAGCAAGCCGAATGGTAGGAGGCAGAGGCACACAAACCGAATGGTAGGAGGCAGGGTGAAGAGATGTAACTGATCGGTTGAAGAGTTGCGGTCCTAACTGGTAGCAGTGAAGATGGGCGGGAACTAATTACAGTAAAAGGAGCCACATTCGAGGAGAATATCTAGTATAAGTTAATTAGAGCAAATAAATATATATTCCAGGGAAATATTCAATATAAGATATTTATAATTAAGGATATATGCCAGGAAAACATACGAGAATATTTATATTAAATATAAGGATATTTATATTAAATGCAGATATATTCTAGGGAAATATTTAGTATGAGATGGGCGGGAAATAATTAGTATAAATAAAGCTAGAGGCTACTGTTAGGGTTATGCTTTTGATTATTGAGTTTGGTTGACAAAAGACTATGCGTTTGTGAGGAAGGTTATGCTCTCAAGTAATTGAAGGAGGTTATGCTCCTAATTATTATTTACTTTTGTTATTCAAATATTACCATCAATAAAATAAATTTTTTAATTCAATTCCATTCTATCATTATTATTTTGCTTACTTTGTGTTAGAGGTTGTTCTGGTTAAGTTTTGTACTCAAGTACGTAACATGTTCTCAGGGAGCAGCGTTCATATTTAGGCTAACAACCAATTGGTGACCCTGTTATCAGACTCCTGCAGTTCAGCTGATTGAGTGTTAAATATATTTTTCATTAAATTTTCAAGAAACAATTCTTCTTTGAGACTCTGAAATGCTTTTTATCAGCATTTCATAACCACTTTCCATTGTTAGATATGATTATCTGATGAAATACAAATTTAGAATGCAAGTATTTCTCAAAACTTATAGAGGTGGATAAATTTTTACCAATGGCATTAAAGACCACATCAAATTTCAAAGTTTTATTTTCTGCAGTCAATAGCCAAATCAGCTCCCAAGCTTTTCAATAGGTCCAAATTTCTAGTGCTTGAAGTGGCAGCCACTCTCGAAGCTCCAAAGACTTTCTTAGCTAGCTGTAGGTCGTTGAAGATAACAATAAAATTATTTAGTCACCGATCGTTCATTGCTTAAGAAGCAAAATCTTTACATACCATTTGATATCATATCTAAAAGTTATTTGATATGTATCATGCAAAGAGGGGAGAAACTTTAAAATACTGTTAGAAGTAATTTAGAGAGTAAATACCTGAATGACTAGGCTTCCAACTCCTCCAGAACCATTTAGAACAACAATAGATTTACCAGGAGAAAATCCATACAACTTCTAAAGCTTTATTTACATTTCCATACACTTCATCACCCACTTTAAAGTCCTTCACTTCACTACCAACCTTCACCACCACTCCCGCAACATCATAGCCCGGAACAGTCTATGAACAAAGAAAACCAAATTTGATTTCATTACCCAGTTAATATACACACAGAGAAACAGAGAAGAGAAAATAAATAAAGTTAAAAGAAAGTGAATGACCGGAAGAGGAGAATAAGTGACCTTAAACTTTCCCTGCCTTCTCTTGGCATCAACAGGGTTAAGAGCAGCAACAACAACTTTGACAAGGACCTGATCCTCTTTCACATCAGGCACAACAACATTGGAGTCCAGCTTCAAAACATCCACGCCCCCATATTCCCCATACACCCATGCTTTCATCTCATAAGGCACAGGTGTGAGTTTCACAACCTCAGAAGAAGCAGGTGCAGTAGCCTGAGCCTTTACTAACACTCTTCCAGATCTTGCTACAAACGGGTCCTTCAGAGATTTAACTGGGATTCTGTTTTCCCGGAAAGTGAGGAAAAGGAAGCCGATGAGGAAACCCTAGAGGGCTAATCGAGAGAGATGAGAGGAGGGATGGACGACGGCTGGGAGGAAGAGGGCAGCGGACCTTCGATGGCGATAGAAAATCTGTGACGGTGGTGATAGAAAAAAATCTGAAGGGAGCCGATGAGGAAGCCCCAAGAGCTAATCGAGGGAGATGGGAGGAGGGATGGACGGTGGCAGGGAGGAAGAGCGCAGCGGACGATGGCGGCAAAAAAATCTTTCACTGTGGTGATAGAAAAAAAAATCTGATAGAGAAAGACAGCAGTTCGCATAATTAACCTAGTCCAGTTAACAGCACTAAAATTATTAAAGTTCAATTTGACTTGAAAAGTACACTAAAAAATAATGGGTTTCTTAGTGTTTGGGTGCTTATAAATATTTTTATATTTTTGTTAATTCACAGTAGTAGGTACAACAGATATAGAGAGGTTGTCCTGGCTTTTCAGAAATTTAAGTTTTTAGGAGAGCTTACTTTATCAAGTCGCTAGGATTAATACTTTCCACTTACATTCTTAATTAAATTAAAATGCCATTTAAAGTTATAGTTGGCCAGTGCTTATCCATGATTCAAGTTCAAAGTGCTAGTTTTCCTAGAGGTTGTGATACTTATGTAAAGTCATTTTTTAGGTGCATATTTGATGATTGAGCCGAGTAAGTATTGGTCATGGGTTTAAACTGAAAGTTCGTTAGACACTTAAAACACTAATTTTCTAATTATAAGAAAATTGAAGAGCATACATTTGGCAGCAATGTTTGGCAATTGGAAATCCATTTGGTTTTGATCACACCCTCACAGTTGGGGTTATAAATGGACTTAACCGAGATATCTTTAGTCAAACTGGGGTAACAATTGGTGGTGGTGTTTAAACTGATGCAACAATAAATCTTGGGAACAGGTTACACTAGGCTCCTTTCCATATATGAACTAGAAACAGTTCCCTTTCTTTAGTTTGCTGCTGTTTACTTGGTCAAAATGTTTTCTTTTTCTTTTTCTTTTCCACGATGGTATTGAGTGTTAACTGGTTGTTATATCAAATGCTGCATTTCTTACTTTTCCTATGATGTTTACTGCGGAGGACCCCTTCTCAATTCAAAAGGAAGCTTAATTGGGATAAATACTGCAATATTTACTCAGACAGGCAAGTTATTTTACCATTACAATCAGAAGGAATTGGACTAGTGAACTTGTATATATGAAAATTATAGCTGAGAAAACCTTTTGGGTTCACTTGTCAAAAAAATTCTACGACTCTTTCCTTCATTACGTTTTATCTTGTGTTTTTTAGTGTATGACAAGTTTGTTATTATTGATATAGTGTTCGTGTGGAATTGGAATTTGTGTCCCTTAATAATGTTGCAAAAGTAGAAAAACTGGAGATAGTCTTCCTAACAGTACTTTTATTTAGCAATTTAACCTTTGTCCTGTTAGATGTTTGTCCTGAATTCACAAGGCCTGATTCTTTTTTTGGGTGATTTAATTCAAATCTATTTATGATTTAATGGGATAACCACATTAGGATAAAACTGTTTTATAGTGGGTAATAAAAATAATTAGACACAAGTTATTCAAACCTTGCTGTATCAATTATAAATGGATCTATTTTTTTTTTGGTGGTGGTGAGCTGGTACCTGTTAGTACTTCACTGTCGATTTTTTTTTTTCTGACAAAGCACATAATCCTTTTACATTTACCAAGATAGCATACTGTGCGTTTTATTTACCATAATAGCACAACTTTTTATTAGGTAAGAATTCATAGCACAATTTTTTGTTAGTTATAAGGTTATATACTTTTTTTTTCTTTGTGATGCTAGAAACCGAATTCTAAGTTAACTTTTTTTCTGTAATCTTGTCATAATTTTAAGTTTGAATATTTTTTTAAAAAACTTATTTTTAAGCATTTATATATAAAAAAACACCTAAATGATATTTTTTCTTTAACAATTCAATGGCCTAACGCATTTATTAGTGTACTAAACACCACCCAGGACCATTAAACTCCCTCATCCATCTAAAATAAAAAACATGAAACAATAACTTCAAAGTAAACTCATTTAGAAAGCTTAGAAAAACGTTTTTTTTTGGGAAATTAATTGCATCTTGTACAGTGGTCTAAAATTGATGGGTTGATAGTCATTTGAAAGGTTTGAGTCTAGATTCAAACAAAAATGGAATCAACTCATTTAGAGTTTGGTGGAGAAAGTTACGAGCAAAACAACCACAAAATGTCAGAGTTGGTAAGAATATATAAAGCCTTAACTTTAAGAAATTAACTGCACCTACTCAAATGTCCAAAAATTACAAATTAGTAGTCATTGGAAGGCTTGTTGAGTCTACTTTCTAATAAAAAAAGAATCGCATCATTTGGAAGTCGGTGGAAAAAATTATCATTAAAATAGCCAGCAAAGGTCAAGGTTGACAACATGTTATCTTGGTTATGTCACCAACATTGGGTCTTTCTTCAACCCAGGACTTCCCAAAACCCAGTTTTCATACTCTACTCACACTTAAACATTAAAAAGAACTCTCATCCATCAAAGAAATATGAAAAAATTATGTAAAGTTCATTTTGCCACTGATGTGCCCACATCTGGCTCCTACAACACAAGTTGTTGTACAAAACAAGATTTTTGTTCGTGTAATCGCTTACAGGATCCTTCTAATAGATTAAAATGGCCAAAAAGGCATAAACTTGATTACCAAGGCATAATTTGAAAGCCCTTTGAGTCTAGATTCCAACAAAACAAGATTCAACTCATTTGAAGTTTGGTGGAGAAAGTTATGAGCAAAACCACCACCAAAGGTCATAGTTGGTAGGAATATATAAAGAGTTAACTTTAACAAATTAACTACACCTACTCAGATGTCCAAAAATTAAAATTAGTAGTCATTGGAAAGCTTGTTTAGTCTACTGTCTAATAAAAAAAGAATCGAAACATTTTGAGGTCGGTATAAAAGTTATCATAAAAATAGCGAGCAAAGGTCAAGGTTGACAACATGTTATCTTGGTCATGTCACCAACATTAGGTCTTTCCTCAACGCTCTACTCACACTTAAACATTAAAAAGAACTCTCATCCATCGAAGAAATATGAAAAAAATACATAAAATTCATTTGGCTACTTATGTGCCCACAGTTGCCTCATACAACACAAGTTTTTGTAGAAAACCAGATTTTTGTTCGTGTAATCGCTTACAGGGTCCTTGTAATCGATTACAATGGCCAAAAAGGCCTAAACTTGATTACCCAGGCAGAATTTGAAAGCCCTTTGAATCTATATTCCAACAAAACAAGAATCAACTCATTTGGAGTTCGGTGGATAAAGTTATCAGCAAAACAACCACCAAAGGTCATAGTTGGCAGGAATATATAAAGCGTTAACTTAAACAAATTAACGGCACCTACTTAGATGTCCAAAAATTACAAATTAGTAGTCGTTGGAAAGCTTGTTTAGTCTACTTTCTAATAAAAAAAGAATCGCATCATTTCGAGGTCGGTGGAAAAAGTTAGCATAAAAATAGCAAGCAAAGGTCAAGGTTGACAACATGTTATCTTGGTCATGTCACCAACATTGGGTCTTTCCTCAACCAAGGACTCCCAAAACCCAGTTTTGATGCTCTACTCACACTTAAACATTAAAAAGAACTCTCATCCCCTGAAGAAACATAAAAAAAAATACATAAAATTCATTTGGCTACTTATGTGCCCACAATTGGCTCATAGAGCACAAATTTTTGTACAAAACCAGATTTTTGTTCGTGTAATCGCTTACAGGGTCCTTGTAATGCATTACAATGGCCAAAAAGGCCTAAACATGATTACAAAGGCAGAATTTGAAATCCCTTTGAATCTATATTCCAACAAAACAAGAACCAACTAATTTAGAGTTCGGTGGATAAAGTTATGAGCAAAACAACCACCAAAGGTCATAGTTGGCAGAATATATAAGGTGTTAATTTTAACAAATTAACTGCACCTACTCAGATGTCCAAAAATTATAAATTAGTAATCATTGGAAAGCTTGTTTAGTCTACTTTCTAATAAAAAAAGAATCGAAACATTTCGAGGTCGGTGGAAAAAGTTATCATAAAAATAGCGAGCAAAGGTAAAGGTTGACAGCATGTTATCTTAGTCATGTCACCAACATTGGGTCTTTCCTCAACCAAGGACTCCCAAAACCCAGTTTTCATGCTCTACTCACACTTAAATATGAAAAATAGCTCTCATCCATTGAAGAAATATGAAAAAAATACATAAAATTCATTTGGCTACTTATGTGCCCACAACTGGCTCATACAGCACAAGTTTTTGCACAAAACCAGATTTTTGTTCGTGTAATCGCTTACAGGGTCCTTGTAATCCATTACAATGGCCAAAAAGGCCTAAAATTGATTACGAAGGTAGAATTTTAAAGCCCTTTGAGTCTAGTTTCCAACAAAATAAGAATCAACTCATTTGGAGTTCGGTGGAGAGAGTTATGAGCAAAATAACCACCAAAGGTCATACTTGGCCGGAATATATAAATGGTTAACTTTAACGAATTAACTGCACCTACTCAGATGTCCAAAAATTACAAATTAGTAGTCATTGGAAAGCTTGTTGAGTCTAGTTTCTAATAAAAGAGAATCACATCATTTGGAAGTCGGTGGAAAACGTTAGCATTAAAATAGCAAGCAAAGGTCAAAGTTGACAACATGTTATCTTGGTCATGACACCACCATTGGGTCTTTCCTCCACCAAGGACTCCCAAAACCCAGTTTTTAAGCTCTACTCACACTGAAACATCAAAAAGAACTCTCAGCCATTGAAGAAATATGAAAAACTTAAGTAAAATTCATTTGGCTACTTATGTGCCCACATCTGGGTCCTACAACACAAGTTTTTGTACAAAACCAGATTTTTTTTCGTGTAATAGTTTACTGGGTCCTTGTAATCGATTACAATGGCCAAAACGGCCTAAACTTGAGTACCATGGCAGAATTTGAAAGCCCTTTGTAGATTCCAACAAAACAAGAATCAACTCATTTAAAGTTCGGTGGAGAAAGTTATGAGCAAAACAACGACCAAAGGTCATAGTTGGTAGGAATATATAAAGCGTTAACTTTAACAAATTAACTGCACCTACTCAGATTTTCTAAATATACAAATTAGTAGTCATTGGAAAGCTTGTTTAGTCTACTTTCTCATAAAAAGAATATCGCATCATTTGAAGGTCGGTGGAAAAAGTTATCATTAAAATAGTGAGCAAAGGTCAAGGTTGACATCATGTTATCTTGGTCATGTCACCAACATTGGGTCTTTCCTCAATCAAGGACTCCCAAAACCCAGTTTTCATGCTCTACTCACACTTAAACATTAAAAAGAACTCTCATCCATCGAAGAAATATGAAAAAAAAAACATAAAATTCATTTTGCAACTTATGTGCCCACAGCTGGCTCATGTAGCCCAACTTTTTGTACAAAATCAGATTTTAGTTGGTGTAATTGCTTACAGGGTCCTTGTAATCGATTACAATGGCAAAAAAGGCCGAAACTTGATTACCAAGGCATAATTTGAAAGCTCTACTAGTCTAGATTCCAAAAAAACAAGAATCAACTCATTTGGAGTTCGGTGGAGAAAGTTATGAGGAAAACACCACCAAAGGTCATAGTTGGCAGGAATGTATAAAGCGTTAACTTTAACAAATTAACTGCACCTACTCAGATTTCCAAAATATACAAATTAGTTGTCATTGGAAAGCTTGTTTAGTCTACTTTCTAATAAAAAAGAATCACATCATTTGGAGGTCGGTGGAAAAAAGGTATCATAAAAATAGCGAGCAAAGGTCAAGGTTGACAGGATGTTATCTTGGTCATGTCACCAACATTAGGTCTTTCCTCAACAAAGGACTCCCAAAACCCAGTTTTCATGCTCTACTCTCACTTGAACATTAAAAAGAACTCTCATCCATCGAAGAAATATGAAAAAAATACATAAAATTGATTTGGCTACTAATGAGCCCACAATTGCCTCATACAGCACAAGTTTTTATCAAAACCAGATTTTTGTTTGTGTAATCGCTTACAGGGTCCTTGTAATCGATTACAATGGCCAAAAAGGCCTAAACTTGATTACCAAGGCATAATTTGAAAGCTCTGTGAGTCTAGATTCCAACAAAACAAGAATCAACTCATTTGGAGTTCGTGGAGAAAGTTATGAGCAAAACACCACCAAAGGTCATAGTTGGCAGGAATGTATAAAGCGTTAACTTTAACAAATTAACTACACCTACTCAGATTTTTTAAATATACAAATTAGTAGTCATTGGAAAGCTTGTTTAGTCTACTTTCTAATAAAAAAAGAATCGCATCATTTGGAGGTCGGTGGAAAAAGTTATCATTAAAATAGCGAGCAAAGGTTAAGGTTGACAGGATGTTATCTTGGTCATGTCACCAACATTAGGTATTTCCTCAACAAAGGACTCCTAAAACCCAGTTTTTACGCTCTACTCGCACTTGAACATTAAGAAGAACTCTCATCCATCGAAGAAATATGAAAAAAATACATAAAATTCATTTGGCTACTAATGTGCCCACAATTGCCTCATACAACACAAGTTTTTGTATAAAACCAGATTTTTGTTCGTGTAATCACTTACAGGGTCCTTGTAATCGATTACAATGAAAAAAAAGGCCGAAACTTGATTACCAAGGCATAATTTGAAAGCTCTGTGAGTCTAGATTCCAACAAAACAAGAATCAACTCATTTGGAGTTCGGTGGAGAAAGTTATGAGCAAAACACCACCAAAGGTCATAGTTTGCAAGAATGTATAAAACGTTAACCTTAACAAATTAACTGCACCTACTCAGATTTTCTAAATATACAAATTAGTAGTGATTGGAAAGCTTGTTTAGTCTACTTTCTAATAAAAAAAGAATCGCATCATTTGGAGGTCGGTGGAAAAAGTTATCATTAAAATAGCCAGGAAAGGTCAAAGTCTACAACATGTTATTCACTCAAATTGCAATTGGTGAGTTACATTCCCACAGCTGGTTACGAGAATACAAGTTTTTGTACAAAATCATGTTTTTTTTCGTGTAATTGACAGGGTCCTTGTAATCGATTGCAAGGGACAAAATGACCTACACTTGTTTTAGGACATCACTTAGCTTGGTCATCACACCAACATTGGGTCTTTCCTCCCCCATGGACTGCCCAAACCTCTGTTTTCAGGGTCTACTCATACTTAACCACTAAAAAGAAGTCTCATTCGTTGAAGAAATATGAAAAAATTACGAAAAATCTCTTTGGCTACTTGTGTGGCCACAACTGGCTCCTACAGCATAAGTTTTTGTACAAAACTAGAATTTTTTTTCGTGTAATCGATTACAAGGACCCTGTAAACGATTACACGAAAAAAATTCTGGTTTTGTACAAAAACTTGTGCTGCACGAGCCAGTTGTGGGCACATAAGTAGCCAAAGAGAGTTTTCGTAATTTTTTCATATTTTTTCAAGAGATGAGAGTTCTTTTTTGCGTTTAAGTGTGAGTAGAGCTTGAAAACTGAGGTTTGGGGAGAAAGTTAAGAGCAAAACAACAAGCAAAGGTCAGAGCTGACAAAAATATATAAAACGTTAGCTTTAAGGAATTAACTGTACCTATGGTGGTTGATGGTCTGTTTTGGGTCAATTTTTCAATTTATTGACAGAAGACACAATAATTAACTTTAATAGAGGACGAAGTCATTGACATTAGTGAATGAAATATTTTCTTTAATTTTAACATAACTGTCTTGCATAACAAAGTCTGAAATACGGTTGGCATTATGACTACATTGAACATTAAAACTAGTAATTAACTAATCATTCATAATGGGATGTGGACCTTCTAATGCCAGGATTGTGAGGATAATGATTTCTTGTGTGGCTAGGGGTTTGATAGTATAGCAATTTTGTGGGTGTGCTCGTTCCCTGATGTCCATTTCAGTCCTGATTCTGGATGATTTTGGTCGACCCTTTGCATTCCTTTTTGTGGCTGGATGAGGCCAAATTTCTGTGCCTTGGTAGGGTGGCCAATATTCTTCATGTCGTAGCTCCCCAAACATATTATTATACATTTTCATTATGACATCTAACCTGTAGTAGAGACTGATGTAAATGTTAAAGTCGTGATGAGCATGTTTGCAAGCTGCTAAGACATGTGAACACGGTAGATGAATCTTTTGAAACTTCCCACAATCACATCATCGTTCATCCAATCTGACAACAAATTTTCCTGCAGGTCGTATTTCTCTTAGGTTTACCATCTCCTCGACTCTGATTCTTGTTGTATTTCTATCAAATTCAACAACCTTGTGGGTGTTTGATTTTGAATCAGCATCCTGTAAGACCTTCGTGGCATTTTCAGAATAGACATGACCAACACTTATCATTGCAGTTATCTGTTTCCCTCTTTCTGTGAAAAGGGAGTTGCATCTTGTGTATGTGGCCAATACTATGGAGGAGATTGGTAATTTTCTTGTCTTCTTCAAGACTGAGTTAATTGCTTCGGCTAGATTTGTTGTTAGGTGACCCCATCTTTTGCCTTCATCATACACAAGTGTGAATTTTTGTCTTGGAATTTGATCAATCCAAGCTACTGCTTCAGGATTATTTTCCCTAATGATATTGTAGTAATCGTTACATCGCGGCTTAGTCATTGTGTATGCTGCAAAAATATTTAAGAAAATAGTAATGATTACGAATAACGAATAATAATAAAGACGACATTTAATTGGTTAAAGATTTTAAAAAAGAAGTAGTTACCCATGTTGACAAGGTCCTTCTTCAAACTTGTATCCCTGAATCTTCGGGTGATATTTTGTGCAATGTGTCGAATGCAATACACATGCACACATTGTCCTTCTGTCCACCCACTGGTTGGTCTATTGAATGCTACACTAATGGAGTTGTGACGATCCGAAATTAAGCAAGTTTTGTTGAGGTGTGACATGTCTCCTAAGGTTTTTTAGAAAAAACAACCAAGTGTCTGCTGTTTCACCCTCAACTATAGCAAAATCAATGGGGAGTATGTTGTTTCTCCCATCTTGTGCCACAACCACCAAAAGAGTCCCCCTATATCTTCCGTATAGGAATGTTCCGTGCACTTGCACCAACGGTTTGCAATATGGGAATCCATCAACACAAGGTTTGAAGGTCCAGAAAAGTCTTTTGAAATATTGTTGGTTTTGACGGATCTCTTGGCCATCAGTAATTGGTTGTGTTTTCAATTTGTACACAAATCCAGGAAGAAAACTTTGCATGGCTTGTAGTAGGCATGGTAGTTTGTTGAACGATTCTTCCTAATTCCCATACACATGTTCAATTGCATATTGTTTAGCCAACCAAGCTTTTCTGTAGGATGGAGTGTAACCCATAGAAGTCTTGATGGAAGCAATAATTGTCGCAATTGGTGTGGATGGGTCAGATTCCATCATCTCACGTATGTGATGGGAAATGATTCGTGATCCCAACCTATTGTGAACTTGTGTGATGAGTTGTGTGGCACATGTGTGTGCACCATCAATTTTTCTTATTTCCCAGACTTGATCTCGTGTACGCAGGATGGCTTGACAATTCCATGTACACTGTTGATGGAAACATTGCACCTCAACCTTGTTGTGTTAGAATGTGTCGTTTTGTATGTACAATGGTTTTGTATGTGAAATGTGTTTAGAGCATCAATGACTTGTTCCTTGGTTTGGAACCTCATTCCCTGAGTCAATGTTCCAGGTTGATGTTCAAAAGTTTCATGAAAACCGAATGGTGATCATATGCGTGAGGATATTATTGTAGATGTGAGGGAAATTTTTCATAAGATTGGAGGTGTTGGGGTAGGTTGTATGGAATCGGTGTAAAAGGTTGTTGTTGTTGTATGGAGGGGATATCTAAGTGTTGTTCTTCCCATAATCGTTTGTGTTGTTTACTATAAACTTTGTCTTGAGATTTATTTATAAATGGTGTTGTTTGAATGCTCATGATATATATGTGAACAATGGTAGCTGAATGTTGTTGTGGTAGGAAACGAATTAGATTGAGTAATGGTTAGATGTGCTGGATATGAGAATGATGTTAAACCCTTTAGGTTGAGTCCAATTTACCAAATAATTGGAACTATAGTTTGTAATTAGTGTGTGGTATAAGAAGACATGGCATTGGAGGTGATTCAACTTGATTGAATAGATTTAGTTCTTCATATAATCATAGTTTATTTAAAAACCTCTCTCGCATAAACTCTTTTTCATCTTCTGGTGTAGCTAGGTTCTTTTCACAGTAGATTTAAGAGAAGATTTGAGTTTAGTCTCACACAATGCACCCACTTTTTCTACCTGGAATTTCTCTTTAACATTGTGACGATCAAAATTGGAAGTGGAAGCGCCACCATTAACAATAACTCTACTTGTCTCCCTTTCACATTGCATTGATTTCCTTGTGGAATTATTCTTTTCCTCATCATATGGTCTTTCTGATATGGAAAAAGAATGTGCATCTTTCCTTTTAATAGCTAGATTGGAAGATAATTTGACCACTGCTTCATATGATTTGGATACTTCCTTCTCTTTTCTGAGGTACTTAATTTTAACACTTTTAAAAGATCAAGACAGATCTTGAATGCTCTTTTCATCTTTCCTGACCATTTTAAGGCCAACCTTTTTTGGTTGCCTATCTACAGCTGTTGTGTCTGTTATACATGGGGATGCTTTTGAAACACTATACTGATCTTATTTTTCTTCCTCACCAGAATTTTCTCATTTTGTTCCAGCTTTTTCTCTCATTTTTCAATGATTCACAAACTATTTTAACCATAAACTCTGTCACATATGCCTCTTTTTCAATGATACCCCCACACTTGAACTCAACAATGTCCCATAACACACAACCTACTTTACCTCACAACTCTAGGACATGGTTGATAAGTGTGAACTTTACTTGTATTTGTTACTTAAATTGTTGTACTTTTGAGTAGTTTAAGTGTTTATTCTCATGAAATGTATATAAATGTTGATGTAAGTATAGTTTTGAATGTTTGAATGTGTTTTGATGCTTTTGTATGTCTATATCGAAGTAGAATAAGGATTGGATAATATCAAAGACTTGGAGTGCGTCACTCGCCCAGTCAGAAGGATCAAATAGCCTCGCCTAGCGAGCCAGCTCCTCGCCCAGCGAGCCTACACCAGTCGCCCAGCGAGAAGACGCCAGTCGCCCAGCGAGCAGACGCCAGTCGCCCAACGAGAAGAGTCCACTCGCCCAGCGAGTGGAAGCCTGTCGCCCAGCGAGAATTCACTTACGGTCCTTCTCTTTAAAATGTCGCGAAACTGATCCAGAGAGAGAAGGAGGAGAAGGAGGGGAACGCTGCAGCTCGCGTCCAGCTCGTGTTTGGGTGCTTCCAAGGCGCAAAACCACCACTTTCTACCATCCAATCCATGATTTATCGCTTCTGAGATGTATATGTGTAGCTAGAACTCCATTTCACTGGGGTTGAGAGTAAAGTTCTGAAACTCTTTGTAATTTCTCTATTAATGCATGATCTTGTATGAATTTTGTGTTCTATCTTTATTATTCATGCCTACGATGGGAATCTGAGCTAATTGAACGGTTAAATCATTGGGAAATGTATGAGACCGTGGACCTAGGATAGAACAACTAAAGGATTTCAAATCCTAGACATAGGTTGGAATTTTTAGTCATCTGTGACATTGTGTTTAAGGCAAATCTGAGAACTGAATTAGCTAAGGGATTAGTAATTTAGTTTGAATGATTCTGAAACTGTCATTTGAGGGTTCAGAGGCTGTATGCGCCTAGGATGTCGATGCTTAATTTTGAGGAATTGTGTTAGTAGAAAATTACCTGAGTGATGAACTTGAATTTCAACCCTAGTGAACCTAATTTCGACTGTTTTTATCACTTTATTTACATCTGTATGCTAATCTTAAGTTTGTTACAAAAATACGTTTAATAATCGCTAAATTGGTAAACTTTAACAATCAGTGAATCGAAACAAATCTCTTGGGAAAACGATATCCAGACTTACCGGTTTATTACTTGAACGACTCGGTACGCTTGTCGAGGTCTCAACAAGTTTTTTATAATCTAGTTTTACAAGTCCAAGGCCGACAATGGACTTGAAAATCTGAATAAAAGCCTAAATTGATTCTGGACAATGGTTTTACATGTCATTTTTTGTTCTGCTTTGATTTTGTGATGTTTGGAAGTTTAAACAAGTCCAAATTGATGTATTAAAGCTGTTGGAACCATTGATATGAAGTTAGAATGACCTATATGCAATTTAGTATGTCAAACCATCATATTTGAGCCATGTTTGGAACTTCCAAAGTGAATCTGAGTTGCAATTTTGTTTTATGCCTAATTAGAGTTCAAACAAGTGTATTTTGATGAGTTAAAACTGTTAAAATGATTTGCAAAGTGTCAGAATGGCTTAGGCACAAAATGACTTCCAAACCACAAATTTTGAGTCAATTTTGTGAAGTAGAAAGGTGATTTTGAGTAGCAGTTTGGATTTGAGTTAAATTTGAGTTTTAACATGTTTCAGTTCACCAAAGAAAGTTTTTGAAGTGGTGAAAAGCAAAGAATAGCCTAAAACTCAAAGTTTGAGTATTTAGATTAAAAAAATTGTCAATTCACCTAATGTAGACTCATTTTAAGTAATGTCAACATCCTAACAATTCTAAAGTAGTGAAATGAACCTAGGAAACTAGTAAAAAGCAAAGAATTAGGTAAAACTCAAAGTTTGAGTTGTTAGAACCTAAAAAAGTGGTTCCAAGTTGGTGAAATGTTGCTGAAAATCAAGCCAAATTGCTACTTTTAGAGCTACTTCTTTGTCTAATTCAGCAACCCTTCCACTTCCTAGTATGCTACCCCCTTGGAGCAAGAATTTTGGACCTTGGAAGCCTCACCAAAACGTCACAACACCCTACCACACACTAAACCTGTCACAGCAAAAATTTGCACTGCACCAGATTTTAATTTCGGGTAACAGACTTTATGGCACAATTTGGAGGTCAAATAAGTGGATTTCAAATGATTTTAAGCCTTGAATCAATAGAGGGATACAAAAGGAACCTACGAGAGGCACTAGATCAGATTAAACACGCAAAAAAAAAAACGAAGAGCCAAAAGTAGTACAGTAAGGTGTTTGATAAAAATGCAACTGTTTGATGAAAGTCTCCAAAGAAGTGCAGATTTTGTGATTTTCGGTTTTTGGGGTTCAAAACTGGATTGCTTGGTTTTCAAATGCTTTTTATGATTGGATTATAATTTTTTGATCATATAATTCCATTTGGAAACATGTAACCAGGTCTTGCCAAGCCAGAATTGAAATTTAAAGAATGTACAAAATCAAACAGCATTAAAAATGAAAATTGCACCAGAAAAATGGCTTTAAAAGTGTGCTTTCAAACCCAAAAATGAGTGGCAGTGTTTCTAAATCTCAAGTGATGATTCAAGCAACTTTATATCATCAATTTAAAGGTGTTTAAACATTGAAACAACAAGGAATCACACTACACTCAAAAATCACTAATTCACTTCCAAATTTAAGCAAAATTGATGGTTTTGGAAGTGATTTTGCATGTAGGCTCAAATTTGACCAAATGAATAGTGTACACAGGTTTGAAATGGTAAAATAAACTTGTTCAAACATTCACAATGCACAGAAACAACCAGATGTTTCAAATCACACCTGCTATAGCCAATTATGCAGCATTTTTAAACAAAAATTAGCACTAGAATTGAAAAAACACACTGGAATCAAACTGGACAGCATAAACAAAGCTAATGGAAGTCCTAATTGACTAGATCTAGGTACAAAATATTAGGTAGGAGATGTTATATGGCCTAAGACACAACAAAATTCTGGTGCAGTTTTGGTGACATTTTCATGCATATTTGGCTATAGCAAGTATGATTTGTTGAATCTTGCTATGTTTGTGCATATACAACGTCTGAGCAAGTTTATTTTGCCATTTTAAAGTTGTGTGCACTGTTGAAATGATCATTTTTATGCCTATATGCAGAATCATGTCTTAAACCATCAAAATTGGCTTTAAAATGGAAGTGAACCAGTGAATTCACATTACAATATGTTTTCAAACTGTTTCATTAAATATCTTTAAAATGATTGTACAAATTTGTTTGATGAATCATTTGAGTTGTTGAATCACTTCCAATCAATATTGGGTTTAAAACCACCAAATTAGAAGCATTTTCCTTGTGCAATGTTCAAATCAAGTGCTGTTTGAAAATTTGTTTGCTCCAATTTTCGATTCTGGATTGGCATGTGCAGGTTTATATTTACAAATGCAAAGATATGATTAAAACATTGTAAATAATCCATAAAAAGCAAAAGCATGACCTAAAACTCAAAGTTTGAGTATTTAGTACCTAAAAGTGTACTTATAAGGTGAGAAATGGTCATTTCACCTAATGTAGACTCATTCTAAGGTATGTAAACATCCTCAGAAGTCTAACTTAGTGAAATCAAGGTAGGAAAGTAGTGAAAAGCAAAGAATAACCTAAAACTAAAAGTTTGAGTATTTAGCACCTAAAAAGTGTGTTCGAAGGGTGAAAAATTGCAAATAGACCTAATGTAGACTAATTTTAACTAATGTGAACATCCTAACATGTCTAAAGTAGTGAAATGAACCTAGGAAAGTATTCAAAAGTAAAGAATTAGGTACAACTCAAAATTTGAGTAGTTGGAACCTAAAAAAGTGTACTTAAAAGGTGAGAATTTGCAACCAGACCTAATGTACAGTTATTTTAAGTAATGTGAACATCCTAACATGTCTAAAGTAGTGGAATAAAGCTAGGAAACTTGTCTAAAGCAAAGAATTACCTCAAACTCAAAGTTTGAGTATTTAGAACCTAAAAAGTATGCTTAAAGGGTGAAAATTTGATACCCAATGTAGACTAATTTTAACTAATGTGAACATCCTAACATCTCTAAAGTAGTGAAATGAACCTAGGAAACTATTCAAAAGCAAAGAATTAGGTACAACTCAATTTTGAGTAGTTGGAACCTATAAAAGTGTGCTTAAAAGGTGAGAATTTGCAACCAGACCTAATGTACACTTATTTTAAGTAATGTGAACATCCTAACATGTCTAAAGTAGTGGAATGAAGCTAGGAAACTTGTCAAAAGCAAAGCATTACCTCTCAAAGTTTGAGTATTTAGAACCTAAAAAGTGTGCTTAAAGGGTGAAAATTTGCAACAAGACCCAATGTAGACGAAATTTTACTAATGTGAACATCGTAACATGTCTAAAGTAGTGAAATGAACCTAGGAAACTATTCAAAATCAAAGAATTAGGTACAACTCAAATTTTGAGTAGTTGGAACCTATAAAAGTGTGCTTAAAAGGTGAGAATTTGCAACCATACCTAATGTACACTTGTTTTAAGTAATGTGAACATCCTACCATGTCTAAACAAGTGGAATGAAGCTAGGAAACTTGTCAAAAGCAAAGCATTACCTCAAACTCAAAGTTTGAGTATTTAGAACCTAAAAAGTGTGCTTAAAGGGTGAAAATTTGTAACTAGACCCAATGTAGACTTATTCTAACTAATGTGATTGTCACTAGATACTTTTATAGCTATTTGATTGCCTAAATTATGTTAATATGTATTATATATCCGTGCTTTTATAGATATTTGATTGCCTAAATTATGTTGATGTATATATTGTATGTTCATGTATATATTGTATTTCATTTATTAGGCTACAACTTGATTAAGTTAAGTAGTCATTCAAAATCCTATGGTACTACACACATTCTCAATGCAATGAGAAGGGTAAAAATACTATTAACACTTAGAACCTACAAAATATTTGGAAGTACTCTATACAAGAGAACTTCAGTAGTAATAAGTTGTCTCCTCCAAGTTTAATACACAACCCCTTCGGATGTCTAAGGCATTTCAATTCTAAGGACTTTTCTTTCCATATACATATTGTATGCTTATGACAGTAGTGTTCAAATTTCCTTCCATGTTCGACTTGAGTAGTAATAGGTTTATTACTTATGTCACATGGAGTGTTGTTGTTTTGGCTAAGTTTGCCTTTGTTTGGCTTGTCACAGAACATGGCTCATTTTCCCAACCACCAAGGATGGATGTACGACCGTTGTTATAGCGGAAGGAAAGGTTTGAAGGAATCTTTTGTCATCGGAGTTGAAGAGTTTGTGGAGCGGCTCGACGATATCAATATTATGCTCTTGATGGAGGGATTTGATGCCCATGCATCAAGTGCGAATGTACAAGGATTTTGAAAGATGAAGACGTCAAAGTTCACTTATACCAAAAAGGGTTCATGCCTAATTACACGGTTTGGACATTTCACGGTGAGGAAATTCCTTCCACTTCCACTGCAGCTGAAAAGCGACTTGCATCAGGTTCGAATAATATTGTACATACATCTGAGATAGATCAAGTTACCTATATGCAAGAGATGGTCAACAATGCTTTTTCGTCGACATGCTGAACAAGAAGCAAACGATAGTCATGATGAAGAGTCTCCAAATGAAACCACTTAGAGGTTTTACAATTTACTGACAGAGAAAAATCAACCTGTATTTGAAGGTTCATCTGAGTCTAAATTATCAGTATGCATTAGACTAATGGTCGGTAAATCTAATTGGAGCGTTCCCAATCAAGCAATGGAATTCTTTACAAAATTGATGTTAGATCTGACACCACCAAACAATTATATGTCGAATAATTATTACCAAGCCAAAAGATGTGTTTCAAAGCTTGGATTGGAAGCCAAGAAGATTAATTGTTGTGTTAATGAATGTATGTTATTCTATGACAATGATAATGGCAAAAATGATGCATTGTTGGTTGAATGCAAGTTTTTTGGCTCACCTCAATATCATACGATGCATGCAGGACGGAGGCCAAAAAAACCAATTCCCTTAAAGGACATGTTCTACTTGCCTCTAATTCCAAGATTACAAAGAATGTTTACTTCAATGCAAACATCACAAACATGACATGGCATGATGGTAACAAAACTGAAGGAGTTTTGCGTCATCCTTCTGATGGTGAAGCTTGGAAGCACTTCAATCGTAAACATCCATCATTTGCTAGTGAACCCCGTAACATGAGACTTGGTCTATGCTCTGATGGGTTTACCCCGTACATTCAGGCGTCTGCATCACCATATTTATGTTGGCCGATGACAGTTACCCCATACAATCTACCACCTGAGATGTGTATGACAAAGCCTTACATGTTTTTAACGTGTATAATACCAGGTCCATCTAATCCCAAATTAGCAATTGATGTATATTTGGAACCTTTGATTGATGATTTGAAGAAGCTATGGAATGGTGTTTGGACGTATGATGTTTCAAGGAAGAAAAATTTCATTATGAGGGCAACTTTGATGTGGACTATTAACGACTTCCCAGCCTATGGCATGTTATCTGGTTGGAGCATGCATGGTCGATTAGCTTGTCCACATTGCATGGAGCATACAAAGTCATTCCAGTTGAGTTATGGTCGGAAAAGTAGTTGGTTTGACTGCCATCGACAGTTCCTTGCCATTGATCACCCCTTTAGAAGAAACAAAAAGGCATTTTGCAAAGGGCAAGTTGAAACAGATATGCCCCCGTTGAAGTTGACTTGATCACATGTTTGGAGAAGAGTGAAATACTTGCCAAAAAGTCACTGAATGTAGTCAAAATAGGATAGAAGGGTTTGGGGAGTGGCTTAATTGGACTAAAAGAAGCATATTTTGGGATCTTCCCTATGGGAAAGACAACTTGCTAAGACATAACCTAGATGTCATGCACATAGAAAAAAATTTCTTTGACAATGTCTTCAACACAATTATGAATGTTAAAGGGAAGACAAAAGATAATGACAAAAAAAGAAAAGATTTACCTTTGTATTGTGGGCGAAAAGACTTAGAGTTGAAGCCGCAAGCTAACGGCCGATTGTTCAAACCAAAAGACAATTACACCATGTCAAAAGAGGAGGAAAGAATAGTTTGTGGATGGATCAAGGAGCTTAGAATGCCAGATGAATATTCTTCTAACTTGTCCATATGTGCCAATGTTCAGAATGTTACTATTCAAGAGTTGAAGAGTCATGATTGTCATGTATTTATGGAGACTTTCATCCCTCTTGCGTTTAGTTGTTTGCCAATGCACGTGTTAAATCCACTGATAGAAATCAGTAACTTCTTTAAAGATTTGTGCTGCACGACACTAAAGGAAAATTCCCTAAGAAATATGGAAGAAAATATTCCAATTATTCTATGCAAATTAGAAAGAATATTCCCACCTGCATTCTTTGATTTAGTGGAGCATCTTCCAATTCATCTTGCTTATGAAGCTTGGCTTGGGGGACCGGTGCAATACATGTGGATGTATCCCTTTGAAAGGTTTATGGGAGAATCCAAACGTTCAGTCAAAAATAAAGCTAGAGTAGAAGGATCAGTTTGTGCAGCTTACTTGCATAGAGAGACAACGTATTTTTGTTCACATTATTTCAAAAACTTCATGTTGTCCCCTACTAATGTAAGAAATGAAATGCAATGGCAAGCCGAACCATGTCAAGGTAAATTGTCAGTTTTTCGACAATCAGGCCGTCATGCAGGGAAAGAATTTACTCATTGGTTAACTGATGCTGAATTCAACTCTGCTCATGTCCATGTCTTAATCAATTGCAGTGAAGTTAAGTCGTACCTTGAGTATGTCATCATCCAACTCTTACCTTTGCAATTCTTAAATTGTTGTACACTAATTCATTTCATTCGTACCAGCTCATTTCTTGTGGTTGAGCAAGTCGCAGAAGGAAATGCTTCTGCTAGAATACACTCAAAGTTTCCTCAACGGTTCAAAAATCAGGTCTGTACTTTTTCCCATGTTTTGAGCAAGGTTAATTTGTCTCTTGCTTTGAAATTTTGTTGGTTTTTAATTAGGCATTAACTCCCACAGTTCAAGAGTTAAGACATCTATCCAATTGGCCAATGAGATGTGTGAAAGAATGACACACTTACTTCACCAATGGTTACAAATTCCATACACATGAGTGGCCTAAAGGAAAGAAAACAACAAATTGTGGTGTGTACGTCAAGGGCCTTACTGAAGGTTCCTATGATGATTTCTACGGCATCATTCATAAAATATATGAGCTAGAGTACAACACCACTACTTCTCCAAACAGAGTAGTACTTTTTTATTGTGAATGGTTTGATCCTTCTAGAGTTGGTACTAGAGTGGATCCTAGGTTTAACATTGTCGAACTCTACCTGAGATTAAGATATCGACCGTTTGATCCATTCATTCTACCAACTAATGTAAGATAGGTTTATTATGTTTCATATCCACCATTCCGCAATATTGACAAACGCGGTTGGGCTGTTGCAATACAAACCAAGCCTAGAGGTCGCATTGACTCAAATGAGGTTGAGGAAGATGTCGCCTACCAACTTGACCAAATGTCACAAGCACAACAAATTATTGAAGTTGAACGTATAACCGCATTGCACGACCCTGATGGTGATGAAGATGAATTAGAAGCACCAATACAAGGACGACAAGAAGGATAAGAAGAAGAAGAAGAAGATGATGATGATGAAGAAGATGATGATGAAGAAGAAGAAGAAAATGACGATGATGAGTATGATGAAGAAGAAGAAGAAAAAGTCAAAGATGATGATGACGATGATTTGAATGTTGGACATTTATTGTAGCAAATTTAACTAGCATTTAAAAAACATTCCAATTGAGTTATGCAAAATACCAGCTTAAAAGTTGTATGCAATTATCTTACATTCACGTTAACTTGTACTGATCCTTCCTTAGACTTTTTTATTCTTTCACTTTATTTGTAACCATTTCAATGCAGTCATGACAAGAGAAGGTTCAGAACGTCGTGATAAAGGAAACAGGTAGGAAGGCCTAAAAAGAGGCAACGACAGGCACTAAAGTATGTACTTTGGGTGCCTGCTACACTACCTATCACTACTGTCCTTAGTCCATCATCCGTGGGGCCTTCTCCTACCCCTGCCGTACACCCTCCTCCTACCCCTGTAGTATGCCCTCCTTGTACCCCTACAACAAACATTATTCCTCCTCCTGTGATTATTACCCCTACTCCTCCCCCTGTGATTATTACCCCTACTGCTCCCCCTAACCCTACGTCTATACCTTCCTCATCTTCTATACCGCCTTCTGAGATTGCCACACCATCTGCTGATCCAGATTTAGCTGGTGATGGTGATGGTGTTGACCGGCCCCTCCATGATCGACCATGGATTGAGCCATATGGTAAAGGGTTGCTTCCCAGGCCATCACACGATCAATTAAGCAACAATATTTGAATCCATTGCCTACTTGGGGAGCAATACCTATAGACGACAGAAAGCCATTCTAGGAGCGTTTTACGGTGAACAACCCATTAAACTAATTGTCATTCTTATTTTAGTATGTTTATTAATCAATGTTTGTTTTGCTTATTGTTACAGATGAAGGTGTAATGGAAACCTGAACATGAAACTCAAATACACATAAATTTCCACATGAAAGCATCTCATCGGCTGTCAGAGATGTTTAGGGATGCCCGTAATGCAAGCGAGCACCCTTACTAATTGGGCGAGCACATTTGGAACACTTTACTCGCTCATTGGAATTAAGTAGAGTTTCGCAGTAAGTGTGCTACAGCCTAGAGGAACAGAGCTTCTGAAAAGGGTGGCACCCTGCATACTGGTGGGTCGATCACGGTTCATGAGCATGCCATTCGTATGGTAAACTTTCAATACTTTTGTGTTTCTTTCATATATAACTTATGTATTTTCTATTTCATGTACACTTCTAACTATAAATTATATTACAGGCACAAGCTCTAGGACGGGCGGTCCATGTTGATGAGGTCTTTGCACAAACTCATGTTCGGAAGGGCACTAATCAATTCGTTGATGAAAGATCTCAGAAGACTCATGTAAGCAAATAACAATAATACTAATATTAATTTCTCATTATGTTATTGTATCATTCCCTAACATTGTTTTTAATGTTTGAACAGGAAGAATTTTCTATGAGACTTTCACAGATTAGATCCGAACATAGGTCAACTCCTACACCAGATGATGCAACTAATGAGGACGACGATATTCGTAGGACACAGTGTTGGGTCGATGTCGTTGGTGGGAAGAAAAAGGGACGAGTGTACGGTGTAGGACAACTTGCTACAAACTATACAACATCAAGAGGAGGTACTCTAAAGCACCAACCTTCTTCTTCCACAACTACTGCTGATGAGACCATCGAGCGCTTGACACAACTACTACAACAACGTGACCAGGAAAATCATGATTTGAGAGAAAATTACAGTGACTTGAGAACCGAGTTTACAAACTTCAAGTCCCTGGTCATGAGAGCGTTGCCTGATGCTTCAGACATTCATTCCACTGTCCCTCCGACTCAGCCACGACCCTCCCCGTCACCCATTGTCGCTCAGCAGCCCACATCAGTCCAACCCACATCAGTTCAGCCTACACCAGTCCAGCCCACACCAGTCCAGGTATCTACATAGCAACAAGATGATGAAGATCATTCTGATGATGGCTATCTAGATTATTAGTTTTATTTTGTTATTGAACATAGTTGTTAGAACATTTTTGATGTTACATTATGATTCTCTTACATTACATTTTCTAGACGACCAATTGTTTTATGTTTTATGTTTAATGTTTCATTTACATATACAAGTTCTTAAATTTCAACAATACAAATGATGTTATTATATTGTTGTTTACTCCATTAATGTTTGGATGACTTTGGAATGTATATTATGGAGGTTTGTCTGTGGTTTGAAAATGTTATACAGGTCTGTCAGTGATGTGAACATGTTATGTAGGTTTGTGTGGTTAAATAACAAATACAAATATCACTTAATTCTGCCGGGTTCTTACTGAAGGTTTTTGCCCTTCGGTAATTACCGAGGGCTTCTGCCCTTCGGTAATTTCCGCGACTTTTGCCTTTCGGTAATTACTGAAGCCTTTTTCCCTTCGGTAATTATTAGAAACAAGGGACTTACCAAGGGTATTTTGGCGTCGATAAGCCGTCTGTAATTACCTTGTACCGACGGTTTCTAGCTGTTTCCGAGGGCTTTTGGCCTTCGGTAATGCCCTTCTTTTTTGTAGTAGTTCAATACAATTTTTAGTAGTGCAGTACAATTTAGTTTGATTTGCCCACCCCTACCATTAGGAACGCACTCTTGACATCCATTTGGTACAACTTAAACTTCATAACTGAGGCAATAGCAAGTAGAATCCTTATTGTTTCCAATATGACCACTGATGCATATGTCTCAGCATAATCGATTCCCTCTTGTTGGTTGTAGCCTTTTAAAACTAACCTTGCTTTGTTCTTGATGATTTCTCCTGAATCATCCATCTGGTTTTTGAAGACCCATTTTGTGCCTATTACTTGAAGATTTTCTGTTCTTGGAACCAGTTCCCATACGTTGTTTCTTTTGAACAGATTCAGCTCCTCTTGCATGGCCATCATCCAGTTTTCATCTGCAAGTGATGTAAGACCCGTGAAAATATTTGTAATTCAGATACTAGATTGTTTGAAATAAAAAGAATAAATAATAATTTTATGTATAAATGCTAGAGTAAAATACGTATAGTGCTACAGTAAAATATGTACAGGGCTATAGTAAGAATACCTCGTGAATCATGTGTTGCTACAGTACTGCTACAGGAAAAATATAGTACAAGCTACAGTAAAGAAGTGAGAAAATAAGGAGATATTAGGACTAGAATCTGAGTTGTAGAGAAGGTAGCAAAAGCTTCTGAGGAGGTGCTCTTCATCCAGGAAGGAGCTAGAATCAGGTAGGAGGAGCTTGAAAACATGTATGAATTATAATATATGATGATTTTTAATCGATGAATGATGGAAATGAGCATATGTTAGTAAGAGAAACTAATCTTGAATCTTTTATTTTTTTGTATAATCTTGAGTCTTGAATGTGCAATCTTTTACTTTTGTCTGATCTGAAATTTTTAATATGTTTAAAAATTTGATTTTTTATTTGTGGATTTAGAATGATATTCTACTTCTATTGTAGTTTCTGGAAGGATTAGAAGTTGCCTAACCTGCTTTGCCAGATTCAACTTCTTGTTTCCCCAGAACTTTTGTTGTGTTTATTTCTCTTGTATTATCTGGAAGGATTAGAAGTTGTCTAACCGGCTTTGCCAGATTCAAGTTCTTGATTCCCCAAAACTTTTATTGTGTTTATTTTCTCTTGTATTTTCTGGAAGGATTAGAAGTTGTCTAACCGGCTTTGCCATATTCAACTTCTTGTTTCCCCAGAACTTTTATTGTGTTTATATTCTCTTGCATTTTCTAGAAGGATATGAAGTTGTCTAACCGGCTATGCCAGATTCAATTTCTTGTTTTCCTAGGACTTTTATTGTGTTTATTTTTCTCTTGAATTTTTCTGGAAGGATAAGAAGTTGTCTAACCGGCTATGCCAGATTCAATTTCTTACTTCCCCAAAACGTTTACATTATGATATTTTATTAGGGTTAATTTATTTTGTGATACGTTCATTTTGTATGGAATCAGTCATCAATACATTTTATTTTATTGGATAAGTAAACTATAAGACTGTGAGAGTAAACACTCAATCAAATTGTGAAATTTAAAACCTTAATCATGTTTTTTTTTCAAAGATATCTTAGTAAAACTCTAATTGCTAATTAGTCTAGCATTAGATCAATCTGGAAATTTATTATACAGTTTATAAGACACAGAAATTAACTTTGACCGTCAGGATCTTTAATTTGAGAATTTTACTTAGACGAAATAATATTATAATTTTTGGTAGAATGACCATCACTTTATTTCTATCTCTAACTTATATCAAGAAAATCTAAATTCTCCCTTCTTTTTCCAATAGATTAAGTTGAAAATTTTTGATAAATGATTCCAGAAATATATTACTATATTTTGACCACTCAAATTTGTAACTAGATATATGTACTTGAAGGAATTAATTCCTCAAATTTGATAGGGTTGAAAACCCATTTGAATAATCTTTTCGAGTTGTATAAATCTTAATCTCTACTCAGTTAACCATTAGATTAACCTACAATTTAGATATGTAGTTCCTAATACATGTTGAGGTATTTTGGCTTATCTATAACTTTTGATTGGTGAAATTATGTTGAGTTTATACTCGTTATGGGAAAGATTAGATTATAATAAGAGTATGATATCTGATAATAGGTTTATTTTATTTTGGATATTGACACGAAAATGGGCTATTATCAATTTATGATTTGAGAATGAACATGATTGAGTTAGGTGGATGAAAAGATACAATTTGTTGATTTTAGAAATGTTGACGTGAATATAATAAATTAGTAATTATGAAATAATGTTTACTACCGGGAGTAGTATATTTGGTTGATACCAGGAGACCTTGATGTAAACAGAATAACACATGAGGTTTATGAAAGCAGGTGTAAGACCCTAGAACCTCAAGAATTTACCAAGTTGTAAAAAGTTCA
>JAHCHA010013405.1:1573901-1682500 GCA_027742795.1 Vigna hirtella | reverse complement strand
TGTATTTTGTGGAAAATAAATTGTAACGCCTAAATCGGGGTGTTACAGCAGGCAGATAATGGTCTGACCATAAGGCTTCGGAAAGTAAAACATAGTATACGGTTAAGGCTTAAGGAAGCAAACAGAGAGCGGTCTGACCATAAGACTTCATGAGTAAGCATAGTATACTTGTAAGATATATGAAAATGAGAAGGACGATTTTGAAGAAGTTAAGAAAAAAAAATGAATTAATGACATCGAGATAATTGTGTTAATATATGATTGAATTATATATTATAAATAAGTTTAATGATTGTATGATATGGTTAGCTTACTCTTATTTGTTTGTGCTATGATCGTATAACTCATGTTATACGTGAGCAGATAAGGTTGCAGATGCGGTCGAAAAAGCTTAGAGATGATGAGAGGCATGTTGGGAAAAACTTTCAGGGATTTTTGTAAAAAGAATAAATTTGTATTGGAAAAATATGTCGTGTAAGACTTGTAAGTTTAATTTCGAATTTATGTTAATTGGTGAAGACTGTATTGTTTAAAGTTTGTAAGTTTGGAATCGTCCTTTGATTGAATTGAAATAAAGTTTGGTTGTTTATACTTTTAAATTATTTGGGTGTTACAAGTGATGCCTCAATGTTTTTAGGTTCGATCTTAGAAACATACGCTACATTTATGCAGAATTGATTTAGTTGTCGCTTGGTGAAAACCCCTCTCGTGATATCACCAATGATGTTGCTTGTCGAGACATTTTTTGGTGTTTTCCATTCCTTAATCGATTCAGCTTTGGGAGGATCGATTACATTCTCATAATTTTCTTCTTCCGAAATTTCTTCATTTTCTTCTTCCTCTCTAGCGGAATCACCTGCATCTATAGACTTTCTAGAGTGTATAGGATTAGTGGCAGTATCAATATACTCATCAAAAGCTACATGTACAGACTCTTCAATACACATAGTTCTTTTGTTATGAACACGATAAGATTTACTTGTAAGAGAATAGCCATTAAAGATTGCCTCATCGGCTTTGGAATCAAACTTACCAAGGCTTTGCTTACCTTTGTTTAGAACAAAACATTTACATCCAAAGATCCGCTGATGTGAGATGTTAGGCTTTCTTCCCTTGAACAATTCATAGGGAGTCAATTTAAGCATTTAGCTTATCACTGTTCTGTTCAGTACATAACAAGCTATGCTCACAGCATCTGCCCAGAAATACTTCGGTAAGTCCCTCTCATTTAGCATCGTTCTTGCCAATTCTTCTAATGCCTTATTCTTTCTTTCAACAACTCCATTTTGTTGAGGTGTTCTTGGTGCTGAAAAGTTGTGAGAGATTCCCATCTCAGCACAATATTCATCAAACGCTTCATTCTGGAACTCCTTGCCATGATCACTTCTAATAGATTTTAATCTTAAGCTCCTTTTCATTTTGAATAACAGCAACAAATTTCTTGAACACCCTGAAAAGTTTCACTCTTGGCAGAAATGAAGAAAGTTCAAGTAAAACGAGAATAGTCATCAACAATTACTAAACCATACAAGTTACCTCTAAGACTCCTAACCCTTGAGGGACCAAACAAGCCCATATGTAACAGTTCCAAGGGTTTGGTGGTAGACATTTCTCTTTTATTTTTAAATGATTGTATTGTTTGTTTTCCTTTTTGGCATACATCACACAATCTTTCAGAAGCATAGCGTATATTAGGAAGACCAATGACAAGACCCTTCGACACTAGCTT
Source organism: Vigna hirtella (assembly GCA_027742795.1). Classification (NCBI taxonomy): domain Eukaryota; kingdom Viridiplantae; phylum Streptophyta; class Magnoliopsida; order Fabales; family Fabaceae; genus Vigna; species Vigna hirtella. Next base: position 1,680,771 of record JAHCHA010013405.1, on the reverse strand, counting down.
ATTTAATTAACCCATATTAATATGAGCTAACCTCTTGTGCCATAACCATGCACCATCTTCTTTAGACATAAGACATACAACAAATTTGAATGAAGTTTTTCTAAAATTGATTATGTATATGTTGTTGTATCTCTTTCTTATTAGTAACAACTCATCAGTTGAACCATTTCTAATCAAATAGTATTTTGGTTCAAAAGTTATTTTCAGTCCTCTGTCACACAATTGACTAATACTGAGCAAATTATGTTTCAATCCCTCAACCAGCAGTACATTATCAATTTCATATGGAGGAGTTTGTATTTTACCAATACCGATGATTGGCATTTGCTGTCCAAATACCACATGGAACCTTTTGCTCCTTGTTCCAAACACGCTCTCGCCGTTTCGAATTTAGCCATCATGATGAGATCACTTCCTAGCACAATCTCTTTATTGTCATTTTGATGCTTGTCACTTTTCTTCTTATTGAGGAATCTTGTAAATTTTTCAGCTTGCAGATTTATCCATTCAGTTATGGATTCCAACTCATCTCCACCATTTTTCTTGTTTCTCAAGAAATCTGTTTCAAAAGACTCATAAAATCCATTAGTAATGGAATTAAACTTAGAATTACAAGTAACATGCAAAATTTCAAAAACATAATCACTTGTCCTCCTTGTTTGAGAAACAGAAGCCAATTTTCAGGATCAAATCGATTAAACAGAAATGGTAATCGATTTGTTTTTCAAATATTTTATGAAAATCAGCTCTAGTGCCAATTGTTAAAATAGAAGTACTTTGTTTCTCACACCAAGAGGGGGGTGAATTGGTGAAGTGTAAAAATAAAAGCTTTCAAAATCTTTTTCACAAAATAAGATGTCTTTACACTTTTCCTGAATCACAAGTTAAAAGATATGCAATGTAGCAGTAAACTTAATCGAATACACAAATAGGTTAATCGACTTAATAAAAGAGTGTACGAAACACAGAATAAGCAAATGCACTATAAATATCAAGATTTTTACAACAAGGTTTTCACAGAGACCTCACGTCAAAAGTTGAAAACACCTCTCTAACCCTCTAATATAATATAGGCAGTAAACAATACAGACACGCAACAAGAACACCCTCTTCTGCTGTCAAACCCTTTGAGGCACCCTCAAAATCAAGAACATTGTTCTTCTTCTTGCAAACACCGTAGGGAATCTAAGCCAATCTTCAAATATAGCAAATTCTTGATCGCGCAGAATACACATCTTCGTGCAGATTGATCAGACGTTCAATACCCAGCAAGCCTTGCTTCTCAAGAAATCTGCGAGTCTTTGATCACCATGGTCAATCTCTGGTTCTTGGAGCTTTTCTTTTCTCTGTAAGATTACACAGCGTTCTCTGAAAGATATGAAAATGTTAATTCTCCAAAAAGTTCTTACAGAATTCAAATCAGCGTCAATTTATAGTATTACACACATCAAACGCATTTTAAGCGATTTAACTACTAATGTAGTCGAATACATCTTGCCATCACCAAGCAAATAATTGAATGCACAATTAATGTAATCGACTTGCATTAAATGCTTTGTCAACACATTTAAAAATATGATCGTTATGTCAGTTGTGTCAAGCATTTAACAGTTTTGAAAACAACAACTAACTTAGTCAAATACAAATCGCATGCAATCGATTAAGCAACAACACTTAGCACAGTTTTGAAAGCTTTTCATCTCAAAATATCTCACAACACACTTGAAAAGATTTTGTGCAATCACATGAGTTTTAATCGATTTACTCCATAATGTAATCGACTTAAAACTGTTGTTTTGCCACACATTAAAGTTCAACCAAAGTGCTTGTGGTTTTCCATTTCCAAAAACTTATGTCATGAATACACATATAAAATCACATAATAAAGACAATGATATGCAATGAACAACACAATCATATTCCCAGATATGCTTATACAGATTTGACACAGTAAGCAAAAGCATATAACATGTAAGCACATAACATGTAAACAAAGAATACACATGTGTTATTAATTATGTGTTGTCGTAATCTAAAACATAAGATATCACTGAGATTGGCTAAATCTGTGCTCCCCTATCAACAATCTCAATATAAAGAATTTCAATACAATTACACTCTTTCCAAGATAGAAGATTAGAAAAATGTCAAACTCAAAATATTAGAATGTACTTTCATCAGAAAAATACATGTGCATCATTTACGTAGTGCCTGTACATTTGAAAAAGCTTTCGAAGGAACAACTTGATGAATCGCTACAAGATGTCCTCTAATACTTGATACCTAAATAATCTAGATACGTATATACATAGAATACAAAGGAACACAATTAATCCAAACCCAAAATGCTCAAACCCAACAACTGGTAGTCTCAATCCATATGATGGCCTAACATCTTTCAAAAATCTTATACAATTTCTCCAACGAAGTTACCTGTAAAAATACAAAATTCATAAATGAAGAAATTATTGATGGAACTAGTAAAATACTTTCTCTAGGATAATGTTGAATACCTACAGTCCTAACATTCTCGGATTCATATATATGTCAAGGTATTAACTAACAACTATCACCGGATTAAAGAAATTGAAAATTAGTATTCAAATACTTGTTCTTAATGAGATACATGATTAATTACTTTGCTCTATTATCGGAGGCCCTAGAAAATACACATCAATATCAAACGGAGTACTCACCTAACATTCACTTATTCTTTATATTTTTTACAAAATAACTCTTGGTAACTTGAAGATCGGAGAGTTCTCTGCAAATAAACTTCTCGAGAGAGAACCAAAACATGGAATTCTTCCCAGATCATCCAAAGAGCTCAAAAATGGAAGTTTTCCTCTTCCACATCTTGGAAGAAGAGCCCTCCTCCCTATTCCATCAAAGCTATATAAAAAAATTATGTTACCTTCTGAAATTTAAGGGATTTGGTATTATTATGAAGAAAAGCTTTCTTTCTCTCTCTATTTATCCCTTTGTGTGTCCTAACTAATTCAACTACAACCCACAACACAATTGAGAAAACCTGTAAATTTCTAGCAACTATCGGCTATATATCCGTACTGCCACGGACGGGTCTAGGATAATTATTTGACGAGAAAAATTGAGATTCAATGCTCAAATATAGCCAACATTTGGTCCCCTCTTCACCTTTTTTTATGACGTCCTCTATAACTAGAGTGAGGGAGGGAGAGATATAACAAGACTTTTAATCAGTAACTGATAAACTCTAGTCTTTATGTACTCTTAATCAGGCAACCCAGCATATACAAATAAACAAATAAAACAGTAAGAACATTAAATCATTCAAGTTTAGTATAAAACACCACCACGGATGATTTATTTTCTCATTAACAATTTCTTGTTTTTTCCTTTCCAATCAATAACCAGCTCCATCCCTTCATCTTTCTCGTAGAAACAATAACATGGTAAAAAATGGAATCAAGTAGAATTTTTGGTAGAAATGATCCTAATGAGCTTTCAGTAGATTTAAGTTGAACATGAAATAGCATGCTGCACTTAAAAGAAAAGTATAGGCAATAACTAGAAGTATAAAGCATAGTTGGTTCTAATCCAAAATAATCAGGCTATATTATCGTGCTCCTTAAATTCTAGCCCAACAGTGAGAGAGGAATGATATAGTCTATTGTTGAAAAAGGGATTGGACAATTTTCAGCTTAGCAGGTGAGATATTTCTACAAATAGAAAGGTTTAATCATGTGCAAAACTCGTGAGGTGGACAACCTCAGTAATTAGTACCCATATGTTAAAACTAAGAAATGGTTTACATTGCATTGATGTATTAATATATAGTTGAAAATAAGAATGATTTTATTATTTTCAATCATGTAAATTATATTCTCCTTTCTTTTATTTGGAACAATCTAATATTTTAAAATAGAAAAATAGGAAAACAAAATAATCTAGAAGATTACACATCTATTTTTTCTAATTAGGAAGATTCTATAGATATATTCTTTAATTAAGAAGATATTTCCTCTAATTACAACACTCCCCTTCAAGTTGGTAAATGAATATCAATCATTCCCAACTTGCCTACAAGATCTTGAAATCTACCCGAAGGGAGCCCTTTTGTAAAAATATTTGCTATTTGAAATTCTGTAGGAACATGAGTTCTAATCACAAAGCCTTTGTCTTGATTATCTTTGATGAAATGCCTATAAATCTCAATGTGTTTGGTCCTGTCATGTTGTACTGGATTATGGGCTATGCTCATAGTAGACTTATTGTCACAATGTAGTTGCACAGGGTTATCCACCTTGACTTTAAGATCATCCAAAATATTTGCTTTTAAACTCGCACATTATACCTCATTTTACACCAAACCGCTGCCTATCAAAACACGGTGGCAGATTTGAAATTAAGTTCAACTTATAGGCCTCAGTTACATGGCAAACCGAAGCATAATGGAATTACCACCTCGCTGCTTTCAGAATCGGTGCCTAAAACCACCTACCGAAGATTCTACTACTTTGGTTTCTTTGAGAACCGAGGCATAAAGCCTTTGCACCTCTGAACACGACTGAACACGCCAGCTGAAACTTTATGAAAAGGTTTTACTGGTTCGGTTTCTCTCAGAACCGAGGCATAAAGCCTCTGCCACCTTTGCACCGTACCACTTTTTGAAGCTTCAATTCGTTTTGTCCAAGAGTTTCAACCTCAGTTGCTTTAGAAGCGGTGTCATTGGCAGTTTCGGCTTTGGGTTCTCTTCTCACCGAGGCATATAGTGCTCTATTGCTTCGGTTGTTTTTGAAAACCGAGGTAGTATCGTTTATTAAGTTGAAACGTTTCAGCTCTCGTTTAATTTTTCTCGCGCTGCTGGTTCGTTATACTTCTTCTTTCTCTATGCATGAAATAAGCTTTGTTGCTTCTGCTTCTTCGCTGCTTCCTCGCACTGTTGCTTCGTCTATGCCGCCACCACTGTTGCTTCGTCTGTAGCCATTGCTGCCCGTGCCCTCACTGTGCGTCACAGTAAATTTTTGACATGTCTTTAATATTAATTTGAGTTGGTCTGTTGGTTGAAACTATTTCAGTGTCCCTGCTCTCTGCATTTTTCTTTATAATTTTTTATGGAAACATCTACTTATTCAAAGCAACAAACTTGGTATCAGAACTTTAGGTTTAGATAAGCCTCACTATCGATTTGGAGTTGGTAGAATGAGCGTATTTTTTATCAGAACTCTTCGGTAAATAAGGAATTATAAAGAAAAAGAAAAAACAAGCCGCCCACAAGAAAGCTTCAATACACTTTCAGAACCAATATACTTTCAGAACCCACCAAAAACAACTCGGATATACTTTTTTTATTACTTTAATACTATTAATAATAAATAAACAAATAAATAAATAATGACTAATTAAAGCTTTGAATATAAATTAATGGCTAATTAAAAGGAAAAGCTAGCCTTATATCAAATAAGACGAACAAATTTAATTCATTATATTTAATTAATACAAATTAATAATATTTAAGAGTAAAATATGAAAGTGATATGATACTTTCAAAACTAGCATAACCTATTTAATTGATATATAACTTTAATTCCCTTTTTTTTATCTAAACCATTTTATTATATTACCGATTTGATATTATCATTTTCATATAAAATTGAATATATACTTAATTTATGTAATAATAATAATAATTTATGAAATTATAATCGTCTTCTAGAACTAAGTATGAGTGGAACTATGTGCTAGAATTTGAAAGGTAGTGGAAGGTCAGGGTTCTGAATAGTTTGGTTATTCTTAAGTGAAATCCTGAAAATATTATTAGTTTGTGGCATAGGATATAAGGTCGGCCACGCCATAGAGATATAATATACATTCGAGATATAAAATACAATTTTTATGTAACTAAGGTGATATATATACACAACAACTTTAATACTTTTCTTCTCAATTATATCAATCATGTAAATTCTATGAGACAGTATGAAATAGATATTTATTAAAGTGTTTAATTAATCTCCAATTACTTTCAAATGAAGACATAATGATCAGACATAATTTTCCAGAAAAGATACACGTGATAGAGAAAGAAGAGAAACTAACATAAATCTGTGTGACCCTATATTCACCTTGTTTGGTAGAATATATTACATGTTGCATATGTAATTATTAATTTGTTTGAATATATTGTTGTTGTTGACAATTAGCCTTAGTTTTCCATTTGAGATTCAATACAAAAATTATTTACTATCTCTAGATTTTTTGAACAAACGTACTTTTTACAAATGAACAGAGGAGATGGTAATAATAATTTACAAGTATTGAATCTTGAATTGTCCAGCTGGAAAGTTTAAGAAGAGTAATAATTTTTTCATAGTTTATTATAACATATCAATTTTAATATACATGTCTTAAATTTCATGAAAATTTGTCGTTGTGTTTTGTATTGATCGTCGGGTGCATATTTGATTGTGATTTATAATCACTTTCATTTCGTGTAACCTGAAGACCAATGCGAAATGCTGGCAAAATTTCGTGAAATTTAAGATATGTTGTTTAAAATTGATATGTTTAATAAACTAAAAAAAGTGAATCTTCTTGAATGGGATATGGTCACACCTTGAATACAAACACGAACAAAGTGATCATTCAAGATTATTGAAATTGTGTAATCAATTTCAGTAAACATGCGTACGGATCGAGGGTGGATTAATTTACCACGCATGAGCATTGAGTACGAGAGAGGGGTAGAAGAATTTATAGAGTTTGTGCAACGTAATGCGAGTACAAGTGGTGATGATGAAGTCAAGTTCAGATGTCCCTGTGTGCACGGTTTGAATGGGAGGAAGTTGAATGCAACTGATATTAGGGAACATCTTATCTGTGATGGTTTCATACGAAGTTATATAACATGGATATGACACGGCGAATTAACATACTTTCCAACTGTCTCTCCAACTGAAAATGTATATGATTCCAGAATGGAGCAGAAGAAGACAACTTAGAGGACATGATCCGGGATGTTGGCGCATAAGCTTTTGCCCAAGTGAATGTGTATGAAACGATGTCCACTGATGTGGAGACTCCTTTGTATGCCGGTTCAACTAAGTTCACACGGTTGTCAGCAGTGTTAAGGCTCATGAATTTAAAGGCGACCAATGGATGGACTGATAAGAGTTTTACAAAATTGTTGTCGTTGTTGAATGAAATGCTGCCAGATGGAAATACATTACCCACTCGTAATTATGATGCAAAAGAAATTCTTTGTCTGATGGGTATGGAGTATAAATGGATACATGCATGTCCGAATGATTGCATATTATATAGGAATGAGAATGAAGTTTTGATAAAGTGTCCAAAATGTGGGTTATCACGATACAAGTCAAAAATCAACGGTGAAGATAGTGGTCACATAGAAAAGAATGGTTGTGCTTTGAAAGTAGTTTGGTACCTTCCACTCGTGCCCAGACTTAAGCATTTGTTCGCGAATCCCAAAGACGCTAAAAACCTAAGATGGCATGCAGATGAGAGAACAACTGATGGGCTGCTTCGTCATCCAGCTGATTCAAAGCAATGAAAAAATATTGATCAAGAATTCCCCCAATTTGGTGAAGAATGTAGAAATCTTAGGTTTGGCTTAGCTACTGATGGAATGAACCCATTTGGTAATTTAAGTACCAATCATAGTGATTGGCCCGTTATACTAATAATTTACAACTTATCTCCTGGATTGTGCATGAAAAGAAAGTACATAATGTTGTCAATGTTGATATCTGGTCCAAAGCATACTGGAAATGACATCGATGTTTAACTCAGGCCACTAGTTGAAGACTTGAAGTTGTTGTGGGTTGATGGGGTTGAAATATTTGATGCCTTTCCTTCAGAAACTTTCATGATGCATGCTATGTTATTTTACACCATTAATGACTTCCCAACTTACAGTAATTTGTCGGGGTACAGTGTGAAGGGTCATAAAGCATGTGCTATATGTGAAGAAAACATTGCAGCTCATCAATTAAAACACAGAAGGAAGACAGTGTATATGCATCATCGGCGATTTTTACAATCTAGTCATCCATATTGAAGGTCAAAGAAAGCATTCAATGGAGAACAAGAGAAAGACAATGCACCCTTTCCACTTACTAGACTTGAAGTTCTTGAAAAAGTTAATAGAGTACATCATGTATTTGGGAAAACGTCGAAGAAGTCTTCTATAACGACCCTTGGAAGAAGAAATCAATATTCATTGATCTTCCATATTGGTCAAAGTTAGATGTTAGACATTGCATAGATGTCATGCATGTAGAGAAAAATGTTTGTGATAGCTTGATTGGTACACTACTAAACATCCAGGGAAAAACAAAAGATGGAGTGAATGTGTGTTTGGATTTGGTTGACATGAAGATTCAAGAAGAGTTGGCACCAAGAGAGATTGGTAAACGTACTTATTTGCCCCCTGCATGTTACACAATGTCCAGACAAGAGAAGATAAGTTTTTGTCTTTGTTTAAAGAGTATCAAGGTACCACAAGGATACTCTTCAAATATCAAGAGCTTAGTGTCAATGCAGGACTTAAAGCTTGTTGGACTGAAGTCTCACGATTGCAACGTCTTAATGCAACAATTGTTACCGGTGGCAATTCGTGGAATTTTGCCCAAAAAAGTTAGGCAGACCATAACTCGATTGTGCTCATTTTTCTCGTCAATTTGTAGTAAAGTCATCGATCATACAAAGTTAGATGAACTTCAAAGCGAAATTATCATCATCTTGTTTCAACTAGAAATGTTTTTCCCTCCATCCTTTTTTGACATCATGGTGCATTTACTTGTTCATTTGGTCAGAGAAATAAAGTTGTGTGGACCAGTATGCTTAAGATGGATGTACCTTATTGAGCTTTATATGAAGATTTTGAAAGGGTACATCAAAAATCAATATCGTCCAAAAGGTTCAATGATTGAAAGATATATTGCTGAAGAAAGTATTAAGTTTTGCTCTAATTATATGAATAAAGCAAATCCGATAGGAGTCCCTGGGACATCATGGTTGAATAGATATTCTACAAGTAAAAGCATCCGAGGTGTGAATGTGGTGGCGAAAAGTCGTGAAGAATTGATGCAAGCACATCTGTACATATTAAACAACACAGATGAAGTGATCGCATTTTTGGAAGCACACAAAGTCGTTGTAAAGGACAAGTATCCAAGACAATCAGAGAAATGGCAGTTGATGGAGCATAACAGAACATTCTTGTTCTGGTTCAAATTTGAAGTTTTGAAAGAATCACGATCATCTGAGACTTTGTTGTGGCTAACAAATGGTTTGAAGTTTGATGTTGTATGTTGTACAGGCTACGAAATTAATAATTTGACATTCTATACAAAGACTTTGGATGATAAAAGCACAGTACAAAATAGTGTCGTTAGTCTAGAAGCTGAGTCGCTACAATTTTCCACATCCAAAGATCAAAATCCTGTAATTGGATCCAGGAGATAATATGGTAGAATTGAAGAGATATGGGAGGTTGATTACACTAAGTTTTCCGTTGCACTCTTCAAATATAAGTGGGTCGACAATAAGAGTGGTGTCAAAATAGATGAATCTGGTATGACGCTTGTTTATTTTCGAAAGTTTGATTATGGAGACGAACCGTTTATCATGGCATATAATGCAAGTCAGGTTTTTTATGTCAAAGATCCTATGTCTGACCATTGGTATGTTGCTCTTCAAGGAAAAAGACAAATTGAAGATAAAGAAGAGAATTTAAGTAATCTTCATATTGCTGACAACCATCCATTTGAAACGATAATAAATTTGGATGATGACCCTCTAATTGATGATATACAAGCAATTCGAGAAGATCACAATGAGGGAATATACATATGACCAATCCATATGATTATGTATGAATTTCATGTTTGTGTAAATATTTATGGCTTTTGTTAAACAATATATATTATTTTACAAGTGTTTTATTAATCTTTCATCTTGTTTATTGTGACAGATATATGGCTAAGTCACCTCATTCGTCAGGGGATGAAGTCCCCACCACTTCTAAACGTACGAGAGGAGCGACGAGGTTACGACAACTTATACTTAGAAGAAATGCAGGTGAGAGGACACCTGTCATTATTGACGTGGTCACTGGAGTTGCATCTGGCCCAAATGCAGATGTATTTAGGTCTTACCTTGGAGTACTAGCACATGATCATATCTCTATACTTACTACATCCTTTGACCATGTATCTGAGCACGATCGAAATCTCATTTGGCAAGATCTATTGATAAGTTAAACAATATTGGTCCAAATTCTAGATTCATTATATTGATAAATTTGTATTGATATAAGGTTATTACTTTCTTTGTTATAGATGACATTTGATATGCCAAATGTAGAGAGCTTAAGAAATAGGTGTTTATCTGCAATTGTAGAAAGATTTCGAGGGTTTAAGAAAAAATTGACGTCTAGATATATATTTGGACCAAAAAGTAATGAAACTCCATGTTCCCAATTATTCAGGAATTGACGAAGAAACATGGCGTCAGTTTGTAGAACTTCGTTCATCCGAGACGTGGCAGGTAAGTGTAGGTAAAAACATTCAATTCATCTTTCATAATTCTTTTTTATGACAATTGTTTCATTTTGCACAGGAATAAAGGTCAAAAGCATAAGGAATAAGTGCTCAGAATAAAAATCCAGACCTACTGTCTCGTGGTCGATATATGAAGCTCGAGCAAAAAATAATGAAGCAGAAGTCAGATAATAGACTTTCACTTTCTGAGGGTGGTGACCCTCCTGCTCCTCCTTCACCACCATCTCGGCACGAGAAGTGGAAGTTAGCCCGTATAAGATCATCGGGCTCCTACACTTCTGACTCTGTGAGAGAGATAGCTGAAAGAATTGTAAGATGTCATTTCACATATTTTTACAACATTTTTGTTATATATATTACATAGATCTTTCAAATGATTTTGAAGTTTTTTTATGTGACAGGACTCCTTGGTTGAGCAGAGCTCCCAAAGTCAATTCACACAAGAAGGTTGTCAGGATATACTTGTCACAACTATTGGACAACTTGAGCACCTAGGACGGGTGCGTGGTGTTGGGACTCGCATAGGCATACGACAGTTCTTTGGGTCTTCCTCGTGTCCATATTCATACAAAAAGATGAAAGAGGACATAAGAAAAGAGATGACGTAGGAGATCACAAAGAAGGTTCGGGTAGAGTTGTATGAAGAAGTTGCTGAAATGGTTGTGTACTAGTTCTAGCAGCGTTATGAGGATTATGGCAGTCGTCCTCTACCATCTCCTGTAGCGGAACATGTGCCTCCTACAGGTAAACTTAATGATTTTTGTTTATTAATTTACTTTTTGTACAACCTAACATTTAATTTGACAGGTAGAAGCGGTAAATGAAGTTGCTTAGTTGCCGGTGCCCCAAGAGACGACATGGACGACACTCGTCCATGTCAGTTATATATTCTCTCTGATACCGGGACCATGCTAGTGGTTTGTGGTACAGTTTATGAGACAGCCACTATAGTACATGGTGTACAGCTTGCAGAAGATGAGGTCAAAGTCACGGTGGATGAAGTTGTCATACCAGATGTCGTTCTTTCTGTGCCTACATATGAGTTCTTCACTGTGGAAGAGGCATTTAAGTCCTTTGTCGCGTGGCCTAGACATTTGGTTTGTGATGTATCTGATCCCCTAGTAAACACTCGTACTATATACTTCTCAATTTTAATATTTACTTCTAATTGACGTTATAACATAACCATTTTTTCATGTAACAGCAAATAGGTCAAGAAGGAAGTCCTACACCGATGAAGACTCATTTATCTGAGGACGACCCTCTTGGTGCGTTAGACGAGCTTGCTAAAATCATTTCAGATGCGCTGATGAATGTACACTGGGATTCTACTACATTTGGAAGAGAAGCTCAGATCCCATTGCACTTGCATCATCAAGAAGTCAGGGAGCTTGCGTTGGGGAGAGAAGAAATTAATATTATACTCATTCAGTTGTGGATGATATAAGTTTATGAGAACTTTTTTATATAATTCTATTTTATCAAGTTACTTATATAAGATTATTTCTTCATTTTAGGTATATGTTTGATGTTAGTAACAAGAAGGGGTTCAACGATGTATATGGGTTCATTGACCCCTCTATGACTCATGGAAGAAATAAATTTGATGATATCCAAACATACATCACCACCTGCTTTGGAATGGGGAAGGAGATATATTTTCTCCCTTATATACATGGGTAAGTGAAGTTTGTTAACTTTAAAGTTTCATTTATTAATTTTGGTATATGACAATGAAGTTATTACCAATTTCAGGTGTCATTGGCAACTACTTGTGATCTCCATACCGGAGAACACTACTGTCTGGTTTTGTTCATTGCACAAGTCTCCTCTCAACCCTCTTAGACATGTAGTAGATTGGTAAGAACATCAATGTTTCAACTTTCTTTGTTTTATAAATGTATGCTAAAGCAATTTTTTTAATAGTTCCCTTGCAACACATATGATGTTATCTGGGAGATCTACTACTACACCTAAAAAGCTTGCATGGGTTGCCCTTAAGGTTTGGTATTTTAGTCCATATTTTGTTACATTTGGTTCTATTCAAATGATGTTACGTAACATTTTATAATTATGATGATATATTGTAGTGTAATAGACAAACGGGGTCATATGAATGTGGTTACTACGTCATGTTTTGGATGATGACCATTATTTGTGCACATTACACCAGTGGATGGGAAACAATAATATTTAGGTTTGAATTTTATTTTCTCTATAGTTTAGATTTCATATACACTAATTGAAATCATTGTGTTTTATGCAGAGATTCAATAGAACTGCTCCAATTCCAAAGAAGTCACTTCAACTTGTGAGGAAATAACTGGCTAAATATGGAATTCATTTATATAATAGTAAGTAGTAGATATTGGGATATAGTAAGTTCTAAGTTTATGTTTCTAAGTTGTTTTATGCTTTTCTACATTATTATTAGTTTAACTTTGTACATTACATTGATTTATGCTTCAAACTTGATTTATGATTACATTGGATTGATTTATGCTTCTAAGAAGTTGATTTATGATTCAATTGAATGTATTTATGTTTTAATATAATTTTCATTCAAAATATACGTTTCTGGATTATTCTGGATTATTCTGGCTGTAAATATATATGCAGGTCTGTTTCTGTAGTTGGGAATGTAGGAGAAACAAACCTCATTATAAAAAAAACAAGGGAATATGCCTCGGTTAAGGTCATAACCAAGGTAGAATAGCCCCCTGTGGCCTCGGTTAAGGTCACACCCGATGCAAAATGGCTGGCGGACTGAAAAAAAAAACCAAAAGGGGCTCTACTACCTCGGTTAGGGTCACAACCGAGGCAATAGAAGGGGACTTTATGCCTCGGTTCAGAAGGAACCGAGGCAGTATGTCATGCGAAAATAAAAAATATCAAAACATCTACTGCTTCGGTTAAGGAAGAATCGAGGCAGTATCTCACCCTTTTATGCCTCGGTTCACACCCGAGGCAAAAAGTAGTAGACTTATTGCCTCGCTTGAATATGCCTCGGTTCGGGAACCGCTGCCTATGGGCAAAAATAATCGTTGTCGTTTCCCCTGACGACACTAGTGATTCCTTAAGCAAGAACTCGAAATCCAGCTTCTGCACTAGAACAAGATACTCTATCTTGTTTTTTGCTTCTTCATGTTACTAGACTATCTACAAGAAACACACAATCTGCCAACAATCTAGCTTTATATAATTCTATTGTCCCATCTGCCTTATATTTCAATGTGAATATCCATCTACACCCTATTTCCTTCTTGTCTCTTTGCTTATCAACAATCTCCCAAGTTGAATTTCTTTCGAATGCATTCATCTCTTCTTTCATGACTTCATTCCAATATTCAAGTTTCATGGTCTCCTAGATTGAGGTAGGAATTTTTGTGGAATCAATGGCAGCAATAAAGCTTCTGTGTTTGTTAGAGAGATTGTTAGTGCAAACATACTGAGAAATGGAATATTTAGCAAATGATCTTCTTTCTTTTCTCAATGCAATGGGTAAATCCCCAGTAGTATTTACTTCCTCACTAATATCTTTAGGGATCAGAGACAATTTTTCTTGCTCTAGAGTCAGAGTGGGTTGTTTTCTTCTCCCATATTTTTTGCCAAAAAATTTGTCTTCTTCCTCGCTGTGGACTATGGTAGCTTTATTGCATACATCTTGGGCATTATACAAAGACAAACATGGTAATTACAAGAAGGAGGGTTCATCCACTTCAAATGCTTTCACCCCCTGAAGTGGTGGACTAACATAAAAGGGTTTATGTTTCATGAAAGGTGACATCCATGGTGATAAAGACGCGACAACTCTGAGGATTATAACATTTGTACCCTTTTTTATTAGAAGGATACACAATAAAGACACATCTAAGAGCTTTGGGATCTAGTTTACTACGGTTAGGAGGATGAGAGTGAACAAAAATAACACATCCAAAGACTCGACTAGGGAGACTCGTCATTAAGGGAGAAGAAGGAAAAAAAGACAATAGAGACTCTATAAGACTAATGTCATTTAAGATACAAGTGGGTAACCTATTGATGAGATATGTGGTAGTTAACACAACTTCTCCCCAATAATGTTTTGGAACAAACATTCGAAAAAGAAGAGTTGTAGTTACTTCAAGAAGATGACGATTCTTTCTTTCTACAACCCCATTTTGTTGAGCGTCATTTACATATGTTAGTTCATGAACAATACCTTTATGAGACAAAAAATTGAGAAATTCATTATTCACATATTCAGTACCATTATCAGACTTGATTCTTTTGATATTTTTTCCAAATTGATTTTAGACAAGACGGAAAATTTAACAAAAATTTGAAAAACTTCTTATTTATTTTTCATAAGGTATGTTCACGTGACACGGGTACAATCGTCCATAAAGGTAACAAACTATTTGGCTCCAAAAATAGATTCTATGCCAGGACTCGAAACATCAGAGTGAATTAAATCAAATGGAGAAGTACTCATTTTATTACACTAATACAATAAGATGCACGATGGTGTTTTGACAACTGACAAATATCACAATTAAGACTCAACAGACTCTTTGGTAAACAAATGGGGAAATAAGGAGTTGATAAGATTAAATGAGGGATGCCCAAGCCTTTGATGATGTAACCATGTTTGGGAATTTGCCCACATCCCAGATGTAGCTTGGTGACTCATGTTTTTTGTGTTGCTTTGGTCTTCAGACTCCAAAAAATACAACCCACTTTGTTCCTTAGCAGTTAAAATCGTCTTCCCCATGGCAAGGTCTTGAAAAACACAATAAGTTGGGAAAAATGTTACTGAACAATTTAAATCCTGAGTTTTTACACAAAGATAAGACTATTAGCTAATTGAGAAACATGTAAAACATCCTTCAATATAATAGTTAAGTCCAAAATTATATTCCCAGAGCCACATATAGGTATACCCTAACCATTCACAATTGTAATAAGTTGTTTTTTATTTCTTTTACCATGAGTTGAAGGACTCACTAAAAGGTGTCATATGATCAGTTGCTCTTGAATCAAGGATCCAAATACCTTGAGACAATGACCAACAATATTAATACAAATCTTACCTTTTATGGACAGAGTATATGATCTAGAGGGCTTACTTATTGATTCAACCATTGATTTCAAGCGCTCGAGTTCCTCCTTATAAGCTTTCATATCAATATCTGGTGGTGGTGAAGGACTAGATTGTGAAGGACTAGATTGATTGGTGGCTTCCTGTTCTGAGGTAGTATGATTTACCCATCTTTGAGTAGACCCTTTGTTGTTTCCTATGCACTCGAGAACATTCTTTCTTCCATGGAGTTTGAAGCATGTTTCCTTGGTATGTCCAAATCTTTTATAGTATGAACAATAGTCCCCATGAGTACCTTTTTCAAACGGCTTTCCCCAACATTTGTTCCTTTATGGACTCCCTTTCCAGTTGTCATGGTAGAGTCTATGTTGGACATCCCCCCATTAAACATGATTGTTCTTCGAGTTTCTTCTCCTCTTACAATAAAAAAAGCTTATGATAGGGATGGTATTGTACCCGGATTGGGTCGTACTTATGATTCAGGCAATGGAGAAATTTAAAGATTCTTCCCTTTTCAATGAATTCAGCAAGTGCAACAACATTTGTTTTACACATCTTTATTGTTTGGTTCTGATCGAATTCCATCCAAAATCTATTCAGGATTTCGTGATATTCTGATACAGAAAGGAAGCTTTGTTTTGTACTAAATATTGTGCTTTCAATGTCATAGCATGCAACAAAATCCTTTTTAGTGAAAAAGTACTTTGTAAATCATCCCATACTTCTTTTGCAGAAGAATGAAACAAATAATTTATACTTATCTCAAGAATCGTGGATTGCCACATCCAAGTCATAATTAGTGAATCTTCATTGTCCCGAATTGGAAAATGAGTGTCGTCTGGTCCTGGTCCTCCTCCATCTATGTGATCAAGTCTTGAGTGACCCTTAAGAATCCTTCAAATATACTGGCTCCATTGTAAGAAACTCCGACCATCCAACCGACAGGCACCCCCCATATTTGGTAGGTCATTAAGACCTAAAGGAATAATTTTTACTTCAGACATCTCGTAGAACGTAATCAGGTGTCTCCGGTGACCTATTCCGAGAGGACGACGACGTGAGGGTCACACCAAAAAAAGGAGAAGAACTTAAAACTCATATATACTCAAATATGGGCCAAACGAGACGTCACCGACCCTTGGAACGGACTTAGGAGGCTCTAACGACCCTGTTTGTGACAATGACTTCGAGTGGGTCTCGCTAGAACTAGGCGCATGGGCTACACGCGCCGACAACAGTGGCAATAAGTGGCGACATGTGGAGGCTTCTTTCCCGTAGCGACTTCCGATGTTGTGTTTGCTGGAGTTGTGCACACCTTTCTGCTTTATCAACAACCCACTACGACGGAGTCACGGTCTACGGACGGCGGCGACTATTGTTGCATTCGAAACAAAGCCCCCAAGAACAAGAGCTCTAACACCAAGTTGAAAATAAGAATTATTTTATTATTCTCAATCATGTAAATGACATTCTCCTTCCTCCATTTGTAACAATCTAATCTTTTAAAATAGGGAAATAGGAAAACAAATTAATCTAAAAAATTACACATCTATTTTCACTAATTAGGAATATTCTATAAATGTCTTCTTTATATAAGAAGATATTTCCTCTAATTACAAAATATATATATATATATATATATATATAATATAAGTAGATAGATAGATATTAAACAAATTAAACTTATGGTGTTATTTATACTAATTACAAAAATAAACATTATAAAATAAATGATAACTACTCTAAAAGATAAAGATGATATAGAGAATCTAGTCCTAAAGGATAATTTAAGATATGATAAAATATTATGTAGTCTAACACCCCGAGCAAGGCTTAGTTCCGCATCCAAAAGGGTGTGGGGCTACCTATAAAATAGTGAAATCTTTAGCAATAACATGTTACCTAGTCTTACCCCTAAGACCCCATATATACTCTCCTTTCTTTTGGACATTTCCCTTGTTCAATCATTGAAGTCCTTGCCAATACGAAAACCACAAAATAATGATTTGAAACTGCTAATGGGCCGGGATTGGAATTGCTTCTATTATAAACAATCAAGGTTCCCAACAAACATTGTGTGCCTAACCCATTATGTCGTCAATTTTCCCGCCGAATTTGATATGTAATAGTTAAGTCAACAATGATTAAAACAATAGGGAGAAATTTATTTAAGTTCTCTAACTAGTGATAATCATCTATTCTCATCAGATTTGACAAGAAGAAAGACCGATTGTGGAAAATGTAAGTGCAACACCAATGTTAAAAGGAAAAATAATTCAAATTTATTTAAAAGCACATACATATTGATTGACCTGCACACATCTCAGACACTGAAGGCTAAAAGGTATCATGCTTATGATCTTCCTTATGCACTCCTTATTTCTAGGATTCTTGAATACAAAGGAGTGAATGTAGAAGGAGAGCTATATGAACCAAAGAAACTTGACATGTGTTAGAGGTTTATCAATCACAATACACCCCTACAATCTTTGTTGTTATCGCTGTGTTGCGCTTACTAGGTCATGCGCGTGCCCTATATTCATGAGTGCTCTAGAGATCTTGTCAAAATCTCATGCAAGCGGCCTCGACACTCATATAGGTGATTTCATCAAGTGTATGCTGCAAATCATACATTACCCATAAGGGATATGAAAATCATTAAAAACTTTGTTTAATTTAAAATTCTTTCATCACATAGAATTTTAATGACCAAGTTTAACCTCTCTATAATGCAGTCTTTAGCACTTTCACACACACCATAGGAAGGGACATAATTGATTAAAATCAATTTAGTGCTATCAAAACTAACAAGTGACTTGTTTTTACCCATATCCATGGGATCTCCAATCACAAAGGTTGGGTTACAATCACTTCTTTGTTTACAAGTGGCTTAAGTCTCATTGCCTTCGATGTTTCTAATATCATTTGTCTTCCCAGGGGTTTTGTCAAAGGATCTACTAGATTCTGTTCTGACTTCACATAATCAATGGAAATAGTTCCATTCTTAAACAATTATTTTAGCAAATTGTGTTTCAATTGTATATGTCTATTCTTCCCATTATAATTATTGTTTTTAGCTATAGCTTGATGGAAGCTTAGCCATGCTTAGAATGACCTGGACCTTGCAGACAAAGCTTCAAAAACCGAGAACAGGATTGGTGCAGCGGATTGAAATCAGCAGTGTGGATGCAGCGGAAATTGAGTGAGATTGATTGATGGTTGGTGTGTTTGAGTGGAATGAGTATGTGTGGGAACCTCACAGCTCAGAAGGCCTTCCTACAATGGAAGGAAGCTAGAGGGAAGGGAAGAGAAAGTAGAGAGAATAAATGACTCAAGAGCAATAGGGCTGGAAGTTAATTTCAGCAGCAATTTACTAAGCTCAAAAGTCCTTTACATGGTGAAAGAGGTCTCTTATTTATAGGGAAATAAGAGCCTCAGATCTGAAATGAAATTCAAAATGAAATGACAATTAAACTGAAATGAATGGCGCCAATTTTGGTTTGGGCAGCAGCTCACACAGCTCATGTGAATTCTTGGGCAGCAAGTTTGAAAATGGAAAGCGCCAAATTCTATTTTGGTGGGTTTGGCCAGCAGCATACATGTAAAACACCTTTGTTTGATAGTTTGGGCAGCAAGCTTTTCCCCCAAGTCTTTATATTGGCAGCTGCTTTTTATTAATCCTACAAAGCAAGGAAAAATGTGCTTTTAATTATGGAAAAAGAATCAATGTAAATTACCTTCCATAAAAGCAAAATGGTAGGTGATCCTTCTTCCTCTTGAATCCTCTTTGCCATGGCTCTAGTAAGAGGTCCAATGTGCATCTTAGATGGTCTTCCATCATAGCTATTATCGATTGGCAATCACAGTGTATTGATACCGATGGGGTTGGTTTCATTCCAAGTGGAATGTTCGCTAAGAAGTTTTTCAACCACGCAAACTAATTACCAACCAGCTCAAGAATAACAAACTCAAATTCCATTGTTGATCTTGCAATAATTTTTTGCCTAGTTCATCTCCATGTAATCGCACCACCCCCAAGTGTGAATACATAACCACTAGTGAATTTTATTATCTGAATCAGAGATCCAGTTAGCATCACTGTACCCTTATAGTACAGCGGGAAATCCAATGTATTCAATGACATAATCCATTGAACCTCTTAAGTATCTCATAAGCCTAGCAAGTGCATCCCAATGTTCTTGATTCGGACATTGAGTGTACCTACTTAGTCTACCAACTGCATAAGCAATATTAGGTCTAGAAAAGCTCATCAAGTATAATAAGCTCCCAATTATTTGGGCATACTGAGGCTGAGATAATGATTCTCCTCTATTTTTCATTAATTTAGAGTTAGCATCATAAGGGGTACTCACAGGTTAGAAATCATAAAACCCAAACTTCTTAAGAAGTTTCTCAATGTATTGTTCTTGGATAGTAATATACTATCTCCCTTCCTTGTGATTCTAATACCTAAAATCACATTGGCTTCACCCATGTCTTTCATTTCCAAATGTGCAGATTATGATCAGATAACTTGCTCTTCAAGAATCCACAAGTAGATGATCACCACGGTCACTTCTTGTTTCTTGGAGCTCTTTCCCTTTCTTTGTAAGAATGCACTCTCTGCAAAATATCACAAAACTGTTAGAATCAAAAAAGTTCTTACAAAGATCAAGTTTCCGTCAATTTATAGATTTTCACAATTCAGACCCATTTTAATCAACTTAGCTACTAATGCAGTCGAATGTAACAGTTCAGTCAAAACAGTTAGCAACAATTTATGCAGTTAATTGAATGTGTAATTAATGCAATCGAATCATAATAAATGCTTGGTCAACAAATATAAAAGTATAGTCGTTGTAACATTTAACACAAGCATTAACAAAATTTCAAAACTGTAACAGACTTAGTCGAATGTAAGTTGCATATAATCGACTATGTAACACAGTTAAACAAAGTTTTGAAAAAGTTCTTCTTTGAAAATCCTCACAACACACTTTTAACAAGTTTGTGCAAAGCCACGAGTTTTAGTCGATTCACCCCATAATGAAGTCGACTTAAAACTGTTGTTTTGCCACACAGTAAAAAGTTCAATATAAGTGCTAGTGGTTTTCTTTCTATGAAACATCAGACATGCATTCACCAATAAATTCAATTATATAGCACAGTGAAATGCAATGTATCAACACAATCATGTTCTCCATGCTTTAAACAAATTTATTCATTAATTAAAACAAGTAGCATGTAAACATGTGTTATTAATTATGTTGTCATCATCAAAAACCAGAAACACTGAGATTGTAGGTTCAGCTAAACCAGTGCTCTTCCTATCAACAATCTCAACAATCTCCCCCTTTATTGATGATACACAACCATGATTAATAAACAACCATGTTGTACAAATCCAATCATATCATGTCAAAATTGTATCAGTGCAAATGATTAGCAAATATATCAGAGCATGTATCAGAGCAAAACATTTGCAAACATGCTCAAAAAATATCAATTCATATCAGAGAGCACATGCACAAACAAAGGTATTTTTATCAGAAAACTCTCAGCATTATCAGAAATTTTATTAGAAATATTTTTCCCATCATTCTCCCCCTTTGTGCATTAACAAAAAAGGTATTCCACATGATAATGATATGTTGACAGAGACAGTTATTCAGAGATGCATCAGTAAATCATATTAATCAAACAAAGATGCTCCTCTGTCACAGGTAATCACATGATAAAGATATAATCTCCCCCTAAAGTGTAGGCATGTGAAATTATCTAAGATCCTATGCAATGCACAATGCACAGTGTAGTTTTCACAGAACATTTCATAGCAAATATAAACATGTGACAATATTGTATCAGATCAGAAATTATGCAACCACATCAATGTAGCATGGATACAATATCAATCAACAATCTCAATATTATGTCAAGTAATTTCAATCAAATAAAAGATCAGAGATATATTGAAAATCAAACACACAATAGTATATGATCAAGAAACAAAATTACCAAATTCCAAATCATGGAATTTATAACCCCTGTTAAAATGGTAATCGATTGATCCACTGTTGTAATCGACTTGATTGCTTTCCATTTGACTTTTATCTCCAGTAGTTAATCTAGAACCAATTTTCCTGCAAAACCTTTCAAGATCTTTCTAGATCAAGCATTTTTAGAATTATTGTTATGCAAGAAATATTACAGATATAATCTATGTGTGTAATGATAATCTGTGTATGAGTGCAATGATAAATAGTAAATTAATCAACTTCATACACCACACAGTCGATTTCAATCAGATATAAACAATTACTCAATTTAAAACAAACTCTGATTTCATTGATTTGAAATATGATTACAATCAGATGATATCAAAACAAAATGGCATACAAAGCCATTTACAAAACAAGTACTAAAAGCAAACAAAACATTAAACAAGCAAACTTAAATTTTCTTCTTGTTCTTTTTCAGATATGTCTTAAGGAGCATATCACTGTTACTTTCTTCAACAATCTCCTCCTCTTCATTCTCATCAACACTCATTCGAGTAGAGTCATCAGGTGTACTTCCCTCTTCACCTGAGTCATCTTCATTATCATCCTGATCAGGAGTACTCAACTTGGATGCTCTTTTATTTTCAATACATCATCTCTTATAGCTTGACACATCAGGGTGATATTATTTTCTTAAAGATCCACTTACAACCAATGGGTTTTGCTCCTTTAAGCAAATCTACTAAAGTCCATGTATTGTTTTTCTGAATTGATTCAATTTCAGTCCTAATGGCCGTATCCCACTGTTTTGCATCAGGAGCACTACTAGGTTCTACAAAGCTTGTTGGATCATTATCAATAAGTATAAAAGTTATTTCCAAAGGAAGTTTTCTTTCTTTCTCTTTTACTTCTTCTCAAATCCTCATTCATGGTATCACGATTATTATTATAATCAATAGGATGAGACATCTCACTAACCTTTAAGGGAAACACATGTTGAAAAACTCAGCACTTTTCCTCTACATTATAGAATTTCTCTCAAGTGTGTTACTTTTAACCACTAGAAACCTATAGGCAGCACTATGTTCGACATAACCTAAGAACATGCAATCAGAGGTTTTAGAGCCTATATTCCTTTTCTTGGGATCGGGTAACATTACCTTAGCTAGGAAATTCCACACTCATAGATATTTAAGTTTAGGTTGGTAGCCTTTCCACAACTCATAGGGAGTTTTACTGATTTTCTTATGGGGTATTCTATTTTGTAAAAAACATGTAGTAAGCAAGACTTTTCCCCAAAGGTTATCAAGTGCACCAAAACTAACAAGCATAGCATTCATCATTTCCTTAAGAATTCTATTTTTTCTCTCAACTACTTCATTAGACTCAGGTGAATATGGTAGGGTTACTTCATGGATAATTCCTTCTTAACACAAAATTCATTAAATAGTACATACTCACACCTCTATCTGATACAATCCTCTTAATTTTCTTATTCAATTGATTTTCTACTTCTGCTTTATAAGTTAAAAACACATCAAAGGCTTCATGTTCATGTTTCATTAAGTAAACTTTGGTGTATATAGAATAATCATCTATAAAGGACACAAAATAATTTTTACCTCCTCTAGACATGGTTCTTTCAAATAAGCTAGATTAGTATGAATTAACCTTAATAGTTCAGTTTGGTGTTTTATAGAAAAACATGTTTTCTTTGTTATTTTAGATTCTACATATATATCACACTTACTACTCAGTTTATCATGCATATTAATTAATCCTAGTCGTTGTAATTTCAAAACATACGAGGAATTCACATGTCCTAATCTAGCATGCCATATATCATGAGTCAACAATATAAGCAGAAGAACTTGATTCATTAATATTTTCAAAAACATTTTGAATGAAGAGTCCTTTTTCACAATATCCCTTCCCCACGAAAACATTAGTTTTTGTCATAATGATCTTGTCAGACTCAAATGACACTTTAACCCCCACCTTTCCCAATATTGCTACAGAGATTAAATTAACTCTGATTGATGGCACATGTAGGACATCACTCAAGGCCAGAGTCTTTCCAGATGTGAGCTTACGAAGAAATATCCCTTTCCCAGAACAGGAGTGGTCTTGGAATCTCCAAGGTAGACGTGTTCTTCTCTATCCCCTACACTAGTGTAAAATGTAAAGGCGCTTATGTTTGCACATATATGCTTGGAGGAACTAGAGTCTACCACCCATTTGCTCACATAGGTCATCCAATTTACTTGAGAAACGACCGGAGCAATAATGTCATCTCCTTCGACTATATTTGCCCTAGGAGGATTATCCTTTCTTACTCTACGCCTGCATTGTGGTACATGATGGCCCAGCTTCCCACATACAAAGCAATTTCCTTTCTTCTTAAAGGTGGGTTTAAATTCATTGGGATGGGATTTAAGAAAATTAGGATTATCCTTTCTTAATCTACGCCTGTACTGTAGTACATGATGGCCCAGCTTCCCACATACAAAGAAATTTCCTTTCTTCTTAAAGGTGGGTTTAAATTCATTGGGATGGGATTTAAGAAAATTATTTTTCCTTTTGAGATTAGGTTTGTGTTCGTACCTTTTGGGAGCATGTTTACTTCTACCATATTTGCTTTTGCAAACAACGCTTTGGCCCTTGCAGTAGCAGAATCCTTCTTGTTGGTATCTTCAATTATTATGTATGTAATGAGTTCTGGTAGAGACATCTGTTTGTACTTGTCTTTCAACTGTTGTTTGTAATCTGTCTAGGATGATGGCAATTTCTCGATAAGAAGTTCTGAAACAAATTCATCCGGTAAAAGAATATTCTCTACTTTGATGTCTTCGAGTAGTTTGTGGTATTCATTTATTTGAGTTTTGATGTTCTTACCTCCAATCATCTCCCAATGATAGTAGTTCCCTATGACGAATCTTTGTCTGACGACATCTTCGACAATGTATTTGAGAATCAACGAGTCCCAAATGTCTTTTGCTTCCTTGTAGGAACAATACACATCAAACAAATCATTAGAAAGTGCACTAAGCAAGGTGTGTCGACATACCTTGTTCGCGTAAGTCCACTCTTCAACTAGTTTTGAATTTGAAGGAACACTAGACTCGGGCTTCGGAGATGAAAGAGCAGGAACAACTCCGTATATGTCTAAAAGGGTGGACACGCGTTCTTGCCAGCACCGGAAGTTCTGTCTAGAGAAAACCTCGACTTTTGACACGTTAGGAAGTGTTTCGCGAAGACTGTCTAAGTTCCTGAAGCAAAGGTTTGGCGCTCCAAAGTCATGTTGTTGATGTCAACCATAAGTCCTTGTTATAGAAAAGCTGACAAAGCAATATTTCCTAAGACGTGTAGTTTCACTGTCCTTAAGGACTTATCCGCGGTGTATTGTGCAAGTCACCCAGCATACAACAGGAAATTTTCAGAATTTTTGAGAATCTCAGAACTGGCAAGGGTATCTAAAAAGAGTATAAAATAACCCAAAATATTTTTTAGAGGAGGAAAAGAGGATGAAACTAAGAAGAAAGGAGAATATGAGAATATTGATTTTAATGTGTTTTGGAATGAGGAAAGAGCTTTCTATTGATAGAGCTAGGATAGAATAATATCAATAAAAGAAAATAAAAATAATAAATGATTTGAACGTTTGCAGCTCTTAAAGACAATGAATGTTGCTTCATAAACTTTTTACCATTTGCCAATTAATAAAATATCAACATTCTAATAAACGTTCCAAATCAATGTTTTCACTTTTGCAATAATAATAATAATAATAATAATATATTATAACAATCTCTTTTAGGAAAATGTACTAAAGTCCAAGTATTGTTTTTCTTAATTGATTCAATTTCAATCCTAATGGCCTTATGCCACTATTTTGCATCAGGAACAGTAGTACCCTCTACAAAGCTTATTGAATCATTATCAACAAGATAAGTATAAAAGTCATTTCCAAAGGAAATTTCTTTTTTCTGTCTTTTACTTCTTCTCAAATCCTCATTCATGGTATCACTATTATTATTATAATCAACAGGTTGAGACATCGAACTAACTTTTAAGAAAACACATGTTCAAAAAGCTTATCATTCCAATGGTTACTTCGGCTAAAAAATATGGACCCATCTTCACCATCCAACTTGGTTCCAAAAAGGCTTTAGTAATCAACAATTGGGAAATAGCAAAGGAATGCTTCACCACAACTAACATGGTGGTTTCCTCTCGTCCCAAACTTGTCGCCATTGAACTCGTGAGCTATAACCATGCCTTGTTTGGCTTTGCACACTATGGTCCCTATTAGCGCCAGCTGCGGAAGATTACAACTTTAGAGAAGCTTTCCCCTCGCCGAGTGGAACAACTGCAACATGTTCGTGTTTCTGAAGTTCAAAACTCAATCAAAGAGTTGTATACTCTTTGGTGTAGTCAAAAGGGTGAGTCTGGCTATGCCTCGGTTGAGCTGAAGTTATGGTTTTATCACTTGACATTCGACATGGTTCTTAGAATGCTCGTTGGGAAGAAATATTTTGGTGGTGAAAACGTGAACGATGAGAAGGCACAAAGATGTGTGAGGGTTGTGGAGGATTTCATGCGTCTGGTGGGTGTGTTCATAGTAGGAGATGTTATTCCTTGGTTGAAATGGCTTGATTTTGGAGGCCATGAGAAGGCAATGAAAGAAACTGCCAAAGATTTGGATAGTGTTTTAGGTAAGGAGTTAGAAGAACACACACAAAAGAAGGGTTTCGATAAAAAGGTTGATAAATTTCAAGATTTCATGGATGTGATGATTTCCTTCTTGGATGGAAGGACTATTGATGGCAACCCCTTTAGGGACTTACCATCCAAAGAAGTATCAACTTTACTCTAAGACCAAGAAAGGGAAGTTGAATAAAGGACTTAATCTTTCCTTTCTAAAGTCTTAACATGTTCTTCTTTAACTAAATACCTTTACTTTGTTTTATAGGTCACCAATAAAGGTGGGGAAACCATGTGTACACATCCTAAGGAAGACTTGAAACCTATAGCAAACAGCTGAGAAGCCTTACTGCTGTTAGTCATAAATAGCCAAGTTGGAAGTACATTTTACATGCGCATCACGTGGAACACAAGCCAACCATGTGGCTTCCCTAATTCAGCACATTTTCAATAAAGTGCACGTGAAACACATGGCCTGGAAGGAGCTCCTACACGTTTGGATTCTGCACGTTTTAAATGCAGATGATGTAGCTTTCATTGTACATTTCCAAGCTCATCTTTGCCTATAAAAAGAGAGCTTCATCATTTGTAAACTTAACTTGAATTGATATAGTGAAATGCTGTTGGATTGTTTCCAGCCACTACTTCTTCAAGTTCTTTGCATTGTGCCACTTTAGCACACTTATCCTCTAGCTTCCTTCCCTCTTGGAAGGCTTCCTGAGCTAGAACCTTTGCATTTACACTCCAAAAACCGCACCTGACATTCTAACAAACATCTACCATGCACTGCCTTCACCAGGCATTTCTTCACTCCGTTGCCACGTTCTCCTTCAAGGAGCTGTCCAGTTTCGAAGACTAGGAACGCTTCTATCAACTATTGATGGGGTTGATGCAGATACCGTTATCAAATCCACTGTGCTGGTACGTATATGTTTAATTTACACATTATAGTCCTTTCAAAATGTGAAACTTAAGTCCACAAAATTAAGCATACAAATATAATATATATAGTTCCCTGATTAGATTTTAAATATTGCCAAAGTAACTTACCTTAGATATGAATTCCGTATACAATTGGTATAGTAGTGTAAATTATATAAATAAACCATTTATTATGTAAATTACCCAACAACTTCCTCTTATATTTGAACCTATACTATTCTCCATTGGCAATGTTTGAAAATATCTATTTTAGGCCTTCAAAATCCAATTTTCGTTACACATATTCATACACACTTATGTTCCTCTCTACTTTCATTTCTTACGGCTTTGAAGATATTGGACAACACCAGATTTCCCATCTTTATAGTCCATTATTCTCATATTTCATGCGTTTTCATTTTGTCTACAGATTATACACCAGGGAAGTAATATTGTTCTAACCTAGACAATATATTCGATTTTGGGAAATCTTTTGGTGTTGGAAAAAGTAAAAGCCGAACTAGACATTCATGTTGGAAAAGAGAGATGTGTAAAGGAGTCTGATATAAGTTAACATACCTTCATGCTATAGTTAAATAAACTTTAAGATTATATTCTCATTCTATTCACTTGCAATCTCGTGAGTTCACATAAAATTGCACTTTAATTAGTTATAACATAGAAAAGGAAACTCATCTAATCACAAATGTTTAGAAGATTTAGATAGATAACAATGTTTGGAAAGATCTATTGAAGTCTAAACCATAAAGGTTTTTAACAACTCAAAGCCATTGATATCAAAGATCATCATTTTGAGTTATTAACAATTTCGAAGTGGTAGAAGAATGTGTCTTGAAATATTGTCACTAGTAAAACATTGATCTATTACCGCGCACATTATGCATCAGTTCACTAGAAACCGCAACATAATATTGCGCGGTGGCATTTTTGAAATTATATTAACAGTATAGGTCGCGGTTCTGAGGGGAACCGCGGGCTATTCTCCCTGCAAAATTCTCACATACCAGCCAAGTCATTTCTGAAATAAATTTGCAGGGGAATAGGCCGCGGTTCTTGGGAGAACCGCGGCCTATTCTCCCTACAAATTTCTGACATTCCCGCCAAGTCAGTCTTGAAATAAATTTGCAGGGGAATAGGTTGCGGTTCTGAGGGGAACCGCGGTCTATTCCCCTGCAAATTTCTGACTTTCCCGCCAAGTCAGTCTTGAAATAAATTTGCAGGGGAATAGGTCGCGGTTCTGAGGGGAACCGCGGTCTATTCCCCTGCAAATTTCTAACATTCCCGCCAAGTCAGTCTGGAAATAAATTTGCAGGGGAATAGGCCGCGGTTCTGAGGGGAACCGCGATCTATTCCCCTGCAAATTTCTAACATTCCCGCCAAGTTAGTCTTGAAATAAATTTGCAGCGGAATAGGTCGCGGTTCTGAGGGGAACCGCGGTCTATTCCCCTGCAAGTTTCTAACATTTCCGCCTAGTCAGTCTTGAAATAAATTTGCAGGGGAATAGGTCGCGGTTCTGAGGGGAACCGCGATCTATTCCCCTACAAAGTTAAGGGAATAGACCGTAGTTCTAAAGGGAACCGCGACCTATTGTCCCTGCAAAAGTCAGATCGTCAGGGAATAGGCCTTGGTTGTTTGGGGAACCGTGGTCTATTCCCTGATCTGAATAAATTTTGAATATTTAAGAGAATAGGCCTCGGTTGGGCAGGGAACCAAGGCATAAAGTCTGCAAAAAATTTCGAAATTGCCATTTTAAATAAATTTAATTTTTTTTTATGAGAATAGGCCTCGGTTAATATGGGAACCGAGGCCGTATCCCCTCTTTTACCGCGGTTTTCTAGTGAACCGCGGTAGTAGCCCCTGTACAGGGTTAAAATAATGAATATTTGTGATGATGTTGCGCGAATGAAGGAGTTCTCACAGTTCTGTTTCGCGATCTGGATACTGGGGTTTTCTTTGCTTTTTTTGGATTTGTAGGTGATGAAGACGAAGGAGATTGGCAACGATGGCTTGTGCTCCGGCGAGGATGGTGCGGCGGCTATAGGTGGTGGATCTATGACAATGGTGACGCTAAGGTTTCTGCGTGGTGGACGGTGGCGAGATGACAAAACGGATCTTGGTTTTCTGCAATGGAAGTTTTTGTGTTCTAGAATTGGGTTTTTCTTTGTGGCTGCAGGTTAGTTGCGCTAGGAGGACGAAGGTTGAATCGGCTTTGGGTGGCATTCTTCAGTGGCGTGATGGTGATGATTTCGCCGCTCGTGATTTGTTCTTGTTGAGGCAGGGTTAGATGAAGATGAAGATGGTGAGCAAGAAACGTGAATGAGAAGGCCATGGTTGATGCGTGTTGATGTTCGACGGAGGCACTACTCTTACGGCGGCGTCTCGACGAGGAAGATGGTTGCTTGAAGATTCTTGCGACACAATGGGAACGCTGATGTTGGGTGATGACTAGGGATGACAATTTTACCCGCGTGCACGGGTATCCGCGGGTAAAATCCGCGGCGGGTAGTAACTATCCGCGGATATTTACTACCCGCGAGTAACGGGTAGCGGGTATTTTAAGACCCGCTTCTAAACGGGTCAGGTACGGGTAGTTTACTACCCGCCCCGCGGGCACTCGCTACCCGCGAAAAATTAAAAAAAAATAATTTATATATTTTTTAATTAAATTAATTAAAAATAAAATAAAATTATATTTTATTAGGTTAAATTTAATTAAAATTAAATTTTAATTTATATTTAATTTATATTATATTATATATATATATATTTTTTTGTAATTTTATTTAAATTTTATTTTAAATATGTATTAAATATTTCTTTTTTATTTTTTGCAGGTATCCGTGGGTACCTACGGGTTTTAAAATACCCGCAGGTATTTTTTAAACGTGTACCCGGCGGGTAGCGGGTAGGCACTACCCGTGCCCAACCCGACCCGTTGTCATCCCTAGTGATGACGGCTACACTCCGACGAGGATGACGATGGTGGAGGCGCGCGATTCTGGGTGGCTTTGCGACGGCGGCTTGGTTGCGGCAAGGTGGTGACCGGCGGCGGTTGTACGACGGCTAGGGTTTGGGAGTTTAGGGTTTCTGTGAATGGAAGGTTGAAGAAGATGGTGACGTGGCAGGGGTGGTGATGTGGCAGCATGTGGTTGGATAGTACTTAGGGTTTTAGATTGCCACATGGCATGATCTGGTGGAGTCTAGGCCGCGGTTGTGGCCAAAACCGAGGTAGAAAGGTTAGACAAAAATTTTAAAAAAAAAGGGTTTTGGCCGCGGTTAAGGATAAAATCGCTGTCATATCCCCAGGTTATTACCGCGGTTGTAACCGCGGCATAAAGTCCTAGACTTTTTACCTCGCCTGTATATGCCGCGGTTCTAAAACCACGACGTATATTCAAAAACAACCGCGATCGTTTCCCTTTGCTGCATTAGTGTCTTAACCTTCAAATAATGCATTTCACCCTTGCTATCTTTTTCCGTTCTTTCAAAATTTTAAATTCATCACCTTATCTTATTGATATGACTGAAACCTCTCAGTCAACTAACACCAGAGTCATTCACTTTGAGATTGTTATTAAACAACGTCAATCTTTTACGTTATGAAAACAACTACACACATTTTCATTAGAAGTATTTTTACTTAGTTCAATGTACTTGTTATCTTTGTACTTTCTGTCTTAGAATATTTCAAAATGATGATATTATCTTTGTTATTTTGTTCAACTTTGTTTTTTCATAAGTTTTTGAGATATAAAAAATTTCGATTGAGATAATAGAAGATAGGATTAGTTTTTTCTTATTCTAGAGAAAAAATTGATAAAAGACATATTCCAACAAGATAAAAAAGTAAGCTAAACTGTAGGCACATTAGTTAGATTCACCTTGTAGGAATCACATTCTAATCACAAATCATTTCATCCTTTACATTCTAATCACAACTTATTTCATCCTTTACATTCTAATCACAAATTATTTCATCCTTTACATTCTAATCACAAATTATTTCATCCTTTCATATCAGCAAGCTCAATGGCTAACATGACAGCAATCAACATGTAATGCATCCACGCTTTTATGTTGATCTTTACCATCATCTCTCATATTAACAACAATCCCTTCTCAATAGTCCAGAATATAGGACAGTCATGTCTCTCAAGTTTTCAGCTATAACTTTATTTGCCAACAAACTATATATGCTAGTTATTCAAGTGTAAAAGAATATTCTATAACTTATTATGAAGGGTTGATATGTTTTTTTTTAATTTACAAAGTTTCCAAACTCTCATTACATATCCATCCAATTACAAACATATTCATTTAAATTTGGGTTATTTAACATATTGTTTCAGTACATCAGAATTTTTTCAAAAACTAAAAAAAAATCCATAAAATGGTAGGTGATTAATATAATTAGAAACCAATAGCCTGTGATATTTGTTGATCATTATTAGAAAATAAAAATAAAATTGTTCATTTTATAATACTTTTTAACACTTCTGTCAGATGTGATAGCTATGCAAAGGGGAGGGGGAAAGCCAAAACGCTCTTTTTTGAATAATGTGAGGAATGAAAAGGGTGGCGTGAAATAATGATTAGTTAGAGACAAAAGAAAACGCCGAAGGGAACATCTTGCACCTATGGATGCTTTACACTGAACTTATATCATTCGAACAAAGTCTAGAATTTCAGCTTTCATTAGTTTGATTCTTTACTACAGATAAAGATAAAGCATATAAAACAAAGTCATACATAATACCAAAATACTTTTTACTCTGAAAGATTAAAAAGTGTGACTACCATAGCTACATATATAATCCCAAAGAAACAAGTAGTTTTAAACTAAGAACTAACACTACAAAAATCTGTAATTTTTCCAGGAGTTTATTTTTGCATTACCGGAGGTTTTAACCCCGAAAAACATGTTTTCCGCGATTGCAGGAAACCACTGAGAAAACCACCGTCACAAAATTATCGGCGATTTTCGGCAAAACCGCCCCTATTTCCAAGGGTTTCTAGAAAACCGCCGGAAGTAACTGCGTTTGAAAGAAATGCCCTTATTTCCAGAGTTTTATCCAAAACCACCGGAAATGCTTCCAAATCATTTTTTGTGTCTTGAAATTGGATTATGATAAATCTGGTTTTAATATCAAGACAATCAAATAATATAATCTAAAATTGAATATTATTATATAAAGTAAATTATATTGTTCAACATACATTATTAAAGACCGATGTTTAATACTATAAAAGTTAAAAACAACGATGTTCAATACTATAAAAGTTAAATACAACAATCACTTGTACAGTCAGAGGAAACGACAACGGTTATTTTTACCCATAGGCAGCGGTTCTAGAACCGAGGCATATTTAGGCGAGGCAAAAAGTCTACTTTTTGTCTCGGGCGCGAACCGAGGCATAATGTCCCCCTCTACTGCCTCGGTTCAACATTAACCGAAGCAGTAGAGTTTTTGATTTTTTTAATTTTTTTTTCGTAGGACTTTACTGCCTCGGTTGTAGCTTGAACCGAGGCAGTAGAGCCCTTTTTCTTTTCTCTCATCCGGCAGCCTTTTTGCTTCGGGTGTGGCCATAACGGGGGCCATAAGGGGGCCTTTCTATCTCAGTTATGACCTCAACCGAGGCATATACCCCTGTTTTTTTTTAAATGAGGTCTGTTTCTGCAACATTCCCAACTACAGAAACAAACCTGCATATATTTTTATAGCCAGGACAATCCAAAATAATCCAGAAATGTATATTTTGAATGAATCATAAACCAACTTCTTAGAAGCATAAATCAATCCAATGTAATCATAAATCAAGTTTGAAGCATAAATCAATGCAATGTACAAAGTTAAACTAATAATAATGTAGAAAAGCATAAAACAACTTAGAAACATAAACTTATAACTTACTATATCCTAATATCTACTACTTACTATTATATAAATGAATTACATATTTAGCTAGTGATTTCATTACAAGTTGAAGTGACTTCTTTGGAATTGGAGCAGTCCTATTGAATCTCTGCATAAAACACAATGATTTCAATTAGTGTATATGAAATCTAAACTATAGAGAAAATAAAATTCAAACATAAATATTATCGTTTCCCATCCACTGGTGTAATGTGCACGAATAATGGTCATCATCCAAAACATGACGTAATAACCACATTCATATGACCCCATTTGTCTATTACACTACAATATATCATCATAATTATAAAATGTTAATTAACATCATTTGAATGGAACCAATTGTAACAAAGTATGGACTAAAATACCAAACCTTAAGGGCAACCCATGCAAGCGTTTTAGCTGTAGCAGTAGATCTCCAAGATAACATCATATGTGTTGCAAGGGAACTATTAAAAAATTTGCTTTAGCATACATTTATATAACAAAGAAAGTTGAAACATTGAGGTTCTTACCAATCTACTACATGTCTAAGAGGGCTGGGAGGAGACTTGTGCAATCAACAAAACCAGACAGTAGTGTTCTCCAGTATGGAGATAACAAGTAGTTGCCAATGACACCTGAAATTGGTAATAACTTAATTGTCATATACCAAAATTAATAAATGGAACTTTAAAGTTAACAAACTTCACTTACCCAAGTATATAAGGGATAAAATATATCTCCTTCCCCATTCCAAAGCAGGTGGTGATGTATGTTTGGATATCATCAAATTTCTTTCTTTCATGAGTCATAGAGGGGTCAATGAACCCATATACATCGTTGAACCCCTTCTTGTTACTAACATCAAACATATACCTAAAATAAAGAAATAATCTGATATAAGTAACTTGATAAAAAATAATTATATAAAAAAGTTCTCATAAACTTACATCATCCACAGCTAAATGAGTGTAATATTAATCTCTTCTCTCCCCGACGCAAGCTCCCTAACATCTTGATGATGCAAGTACAATGAGATCTAAGCTTCTCTTCCAAATGTAGTAGAATCCCAATGTACGGTCATCGGCGCATCTTAAATGATTTTAACAAGCTCGTCTAACGCACCAAGAGGGTCGTCCTTAGATAAATGAGTCTTCTTCGGTGTAGGACTTCCCTCTTGACCTATCTATTGTTAAATGAAAAAATGTTTATGTTATAACGTCAATTAGAAGTAAATATTAAAATTGAGAAGTATATAGTACGAGTGTTTACCGGGGGATCAGATACATCACCAACCAAATGTCTAGGCTAGGCAATAAAGGACTTAAATGTCTCTTCCACAGTGAAGAACTCATTTGTAGGCACAGGAAGAACCACATCTGGTACGACAACTTCATCCACCGTGACCTTGACCTCATCTTCTGCAAATTGTACACCATGCACTACAGTGGTTGTCTCATAAATTGTACCACAAGCCACTAGCATGGTCCTAGTATCAGAGAGAATGTATAACTGACATGGACGAGTGTCATCCATGTCGTCCCCTGGGGCACTGACAGTTGATCAACTTCCTTTACCGCTTCTACCTGTCAAATTAAATGTTAGGTTATACTAAAAGTAAATTAATAAACAAAAATCATTAAGTTTACCTGTAGGGGGCACAACATGTTCCGCTACAGGAGATGGCGGAGGACGATTGCCATAATCCTCATAACACTGCTGGAACTAGCGCACAGCCATTTCAACAACTTCATCATACAACTCTGCCCGAACCTTCTTTGTGATCTCCTGCGTCATCTCTTTTCTTATGTCCTCCTTCATCTTTTCGTATGAATATGGACGCGAGGAAGACCCAAAGAGCTGTCGTATGCCTATGCCAGTCTCAGCAGCACGTACCCTTCCTGGGTGCTCAGGTCATCCAATAGCTGTAGCAAGAATATCCTGACGACCTTCTTGTGTGAATTGACTTTGGGAG
Source organism: Vigna hirtella (assembly GCA_027742795.1). Lineage (NCBI taxonomy): Eukaryota > Viridiplantae > Streptophyta > Magnoliopsida > Fabales > Fabaceae > Vigna > Vigna hirtella. The sequence continues at coordinate 1,645,606 of JAHCHA010013405.1, read as the reverse complement.
CTTTGCTCAACCAAGGAGTCTTGTCACATAACAAAACTTCAAAATCATTTGAAAGATCTATGTAATATATATAACAAAAATAATGTAAAAATATGAGAAATGACATCTTACAATTCTCTCAGATATCTCTTTAGCAGAGTCGGAAGTGTAGGAGCCCGATGGTCTTATACGGGCTAACTTCCACTTCTTGTGCCGAGATGGCGGTGAAGGAGGAGGAGGAGGGTCACCACCCTCAGAATGTGAAAGTCTACTATCTGACTTCTGCTTCATTATTTATTCCTCAAGCTTCCTATATCCACCATGAGACAGTAGGTGTGGATTTTTATTCTCAAGCTTCCTATATCCCTGTGCTTTTGACCTTTTTCCTGTGACAAAATGAAACAATTGTGATAAAAAATAATTATGAATGATGAATTGAATGATTTTACTACACTTACCTGCCACGCCTCGGATGAATGAAGCTCTACAAACTGACACCATGTTTCTTCGTCAATTGTTGAATATTTGGAACATGGAGTTTCATTACTTTTTGGTCCAAATATATATCTAGACGTCAATTTTGTCTTAAACCCTCAAAATCTTTCTGCAATTGTAGATAAACACCTATTCCTTAAGCTCTCGACATTTGGTATATCAAATGTCATCTGCAACAAAGAAAGTAATAACCTTATATCAATACAAATTTATCAATATAATGAATCTAGAATTTGGAGCAATATAGCTTAACTTACCAATAGATCTTGCCAAATGAGATTTCGATCAGCCTCAGATACATAGTGAAAGGATGGAGTAAGTATAGAGATACGATCACGTGCTAGTACTCCAAGGTAAGACCTAAATACATCTGCATTTGGGCCAGATGCAACTCCAGTGACCACGTCAACAATGACAGGTGTCCTCTCACCTGCATTTCTTCTAAGTATAAGCTGTCGTAACCTCGTTGCTCCTCTCGTCCGTCTAGAAATGGTGGGGACTTCATCCCCTGACGAATGAGGTGACTCAGCCATATATCTGTCACAATAAATAAGATGAAAGATTAGTAAAACACTTATAAAATAACATATATTATTTAACGAAAGCCATAAATATTTACACAAACATGAAATTCATACATAATCATATGGATTGGTCATATATATTCCCTCATTGTGATCTTCCCGTATTGCTTGTATATTATCAATTAGAGGGTCGTCATCCAAATTTATTGTCGTTTTAAATGGATGGTTGTCAACAATATGAAGATTACTTAGATTCTCTTCTTTATCTTCAATTTGTCTTTTTCCTTGAGAGCAACATACCAATGGTCAGACGCAGGATCTTTGACATAAAAAACCTGACTTGCTTGATATGCCATGATGAATGGTTCGTCTCCATAACCAACCTTTCGAAAATCAACAAGTGTCATACCAGATTCATCTATTTTAACACCACTCTTATTGTTGAGCCACTTGCATTTGAAGAGTGCAACGGAAAACTTAGTGTAATCAAGCTCCCATATCTCTTCAATTCTACCATAATATCTCATGGATCCAATTATAGGATTTTGATCTTTGGATGTGAAAAATTGTAGCGACTCAACTTCTAGACTGACGCCATTATTTTGCACTGTGCTTTTATCATCCAAAGTCTTTGTATAGAATGTCCAATTATTAATTTCGTAGCCTGTACAACATACAACATCAAACTTCAAACCATTTGCTAGCCACAACAAAGTCTCAGAGGACCGTGATTCTTTCAAAACTTCATATTTGAACCAGGACAAGAATGTTCTGTTATGCTCCATCAACTGTAATTTCTCTGATTGTCTTGGATACTTATCCTTTACAATGGCTTTGTGCGCTTCCAAAAATGGGATCACTTCATTTGTGTTGTTTAATATGTACAGATGTGCTTGCATCAATTTTTCACGACTTTTCGTCACCACATTCACACCTCGGATGCTTTACTTGTAGAATATATATTCAACCATGATGTCTGAGGGACTCCTATCGGATTTTCTTTATTCATATAATCTGAACAAAACTCAATACTTTCTTCAACAATATATCTTACAATCATTGAACCTTTTGGACGATATTGATTTTTGACGTACCCTTTCAAAATCTTCATATAACGCTCAATAGGGTACATCCATCTTAAGTATACTGGTCCACGCAACTTTATTTCTCTGACCAAATGAACAAGTAAATGCACCATGATGTCAAAAAAGGATGGAGGGAAAAACATTTCTACTTGACACAGGATGATGATAATTTCGCTTTGAAGTTCATCTAACTTTGTAGGATCGATGACTTTACTACAAATTGACGAGAAAAATGAGCACAATCGAGTTATGGTCTGCCTAACTTTTTTGGGCAAAATTCTACAAATTGCCACCGGTAACAATTATTGCATTAAGACGTGGCAATCGTGAGACTTCATTCCAACAAGCTTTAAGTCCTGCATTGACACTAAGCTCTTGATATTTGAAGAGTATCCTTGTGGTACCTTGATACTCTTTAAACAAAGACAAAAACTTATCTTCTCTTGTCTGGACATTGTGTAACATGCAGGGGGCAAATAAGTACGTTTACCAATCTCTCTTGGTGCCAACTCTTCTTGGATCTTCATGTCAACCAAATCCAAACGCGCATTCACTCCATCTTTTGTTTTTCCCTAGATGTTTAGTAGTATATCAATCAAGCTATCACAAACATTTTTCTCTACATGCATGGCATCTATGCAATGTCTAACATCTAACTTTGACCAATATGGAAGATCAAAGAATATTGATTTCTTCTTCCAAGGGGTCGTTATAGAAGATGATGGAAGCAACCTGAGGAGTTGAGACCGACGGAGGTAGTAGGAGCGCAATCTAGATCCTCAGAGCTTCTCCGACGAGTGAAGACATAGCGGAATGGAAAGGAAATGCGAGATAAAAGGAGAAATTGAGAGCGAACACATGGAAAACCTAGGATCTAGGGTTTAATCGGTGAAAGTGGAAGGTATGGAGGATGAAGATGGTTTGTTCGGTGAGAAACCCTACGAGAACAAAGAACACTATTTTGACCGATTAATCGGTGGAACGAGGGAATGAACGGAGGGGAAGAGGTTTAATCAGTGGGAAGTGACTTACAAACGGTGAAAATGGAGGAAAAAGGGCAGATTTGTGGTTGGAGGAGGGTTGGAGACGAGGAGCTCTCGAGAGCGAGAATGAGATGTTCTGAGACGTGGCAGATGCGTTGGAATGGAGACATAATGAGGAGCTGACACATGCAAGATGTGGCAGTGGAGAGTCAACATGGAGGATGAGAGAGAAAGCACAATGGAATGTTGGAGAAATGATAGAATGATGAATGTGCTTGGAAGGTGGCTAGAGGCGGTTCACTTTGGACTCTGTAGCTTGACTTTCAAGAGAGAATTCTGTCTGGATTTTCTCTACAGAAATCATAATTCATTATGCTCAAAGTGAATGATACAATGGTGGAGACGGGTATTTATAGTAACCCGTACTCCAAGAGAAGTGTAATGCATATATAATAAAATGTAACAAAATACAAGAGAACAATGAGGGAATTTCATGAGGTAGTCTGCCATTAGAAGACTTCTTCGACGTTTTTCCAAATACATGACGTACTCTATTAACTTTTTCAAGAACTTCAAGTCCAGTAAGTGGAATGGGTGCATTGTCTTTCTCTTGTTCTTCATTGAATGCTTTCTTTAACCTTCGATATGGATGATTAGATTGTAAAAATCGTCGATGACGCATATATACTGTCTTCCTTCTGTATTTTAATTGATGAGCTGTAATGTTCTCTTCACATATAGGACATGCTTTATGATCCTTCACACTATACCCCGAAAAATTACCGTAAGCTGGGAAGTCATTAATGGTGCAAAATAACATGGCATGCATCATGAAAGTTTCTAAAGCAAAGGCATCAAATATTTCAACCCCATCAACCCACAACAACTTCAAGTCTTCAACTAGTGACAACATCATGTAATTTCTTTTCATGCACAATCCAGGAGATAAGTTGTAAATTATAAGTATAACGGGCCAACAAATGTGATGGGTACTTAAATTACCAAATGAGTTCATTCCATCAGTAGCTAAGCCAAACCTAAGATTTCTACATTCTTCACCAAATTAGGGGAATTCTTGATCAATATTGATCCATTGCTTTGAATCAGCTGGATGATGAAGCAACCCATCATTTGTTCTCTCATCTGCATGCCATCTTAGGTTTTTAGCGTCTTTGGGATTCGTGAACAAACGTTTAAGTCTGGCCACGAGTAGAAGGTACCAAACTACTTTCAAAGCAGAACCATTCTTTTCTGTGTGATCACTATCTTCACCGTTGTTTTTTGACTTGTATCGTGATAACCCACATTTTGGACACTTTATCAAAACTTCATTCTCATTCCTGTATAATATGCAATCATTCGGACATGCATGTATCCATTTATACTTCATACCCATCGGACAAAGAATTTCTTTTGCATCATAATTACGAGTGGGTAACGTATTTTCATCTGGCAGCATTTCATTCAACAACGACAACAATTCTGTAAAACTCTTATCAGCCCATCCATTGGTCGCTTTTAAATTCATGAGCCTTAACACCGCTGACAACCGTGTGAACTTAGTTGAACCGACATACAAAGGAGTCTCTGCATCAGTGGACATCGTTTCATACACATGCGCTTGGGCAAAAGCTTCTGCGCCAACATCGCAGATCATGTCCTCTAAGTTGTCTTCTTCTGGTCGATCTTCCATATCCATGGTGGAATCATATACATTTTCAGTTGGAGAGACAGTTGGAAAGTCTGTTAATTCGCCGTGCCATATCCATGTTGTATAACTTCGTATGAAACCATCACAGATAAGATGTTCCCTAATATCAAATGCGTTCAACTTCCTCCCATTCAAATAGTTCACAAAGGGACATTTGAACTTGACTTCATCATCACCACTTCTACTCTCATTACGTTGCGCAAACTCTATCAACTCTTCTACCCCTCTCTCGTACTCAGTGCTGATGCGTGGTAAATTAATCCACCCTTGATCCGTACGCATGTTTACTGAAATTGTTTACACAATTTCAATAATCTTGAATGACCACTTTGATCGTGTTTGTATTTAAGGTGTGACCTTATCCCATTCAAGAAGATTCACCTTTTTTAGTTTATTAAACATATTAATTTTAAACAACATATCTTAAATTTCACTAAATTTTGCCAGCATTTCGCATTGGTCTTCAAGTTACACAAAATGAAAGTGATTATAAATCACAATCAAATATGCACCCGAAGATCAATACAAAATACATAGGCAAATTTTCATGAAATTTAAGACATGTATATTAAAATTGATATGTTATAATAAACTATGAAAAAGTTATTACTCTTCTTAAACTGTCCAACTTGACAATTCAAGATTTAATACTTGTAAATTATTATTACCATCTCCTCTATTTTCATTTGTAAAAGGTACGTTTGTTCAAAAAATCTGGAGATAGTAAATAATTTTTGTATTGAATCTCAAACGGGAAACTAAGGCTAATTGTTAACAACAGTATATATTCAAGCAAACAAATAATTACATATACAACATGCAATATATTCAAACAAACAATATATTGAAGCAAACAACAAGTCAGAATAATACACCAATAGTTATAAGAACTTATTAATATACCAGTTTAATAATTTACATGCCAGTTTTTTTTTGGTTAATGTTAGATACTTGAACTTTTTTGTTTTAAAGAATAATTTACATGCCAATTTTTTCATTTTTCCTAATAACACTAAAATACTAAGTTACAAAAAAAATTAATTAAATTTTTGTGACCATCAGATTCTAGTGTAGCATTTAATTAGTTGTGGAATTGTACCAATTTTCCTGTTTATATAGCTTCCTCAAATGCTAAAGTAGAAGGCTTGAGACGTTATATGTAGGGTCGTTAAAAGTAGCTACTGGTTTGGGTTGGGCTAACTTGAGTTATATATATTTTTACCTCACAAGAATTTAACATTTTATTTACCTCACAAGTAGCAAACCACCTCTCTTATACTTAAGATAATTAGATAGAAGATTATGCTTAGTAATACATTTAATAAGTGCGTATCAGTATATGAATTACTTTTTCTAACATTGTTTTTGAAGTTTCCTAACGTGAATGATAAGTTATATGAACATTCTTCAAGTCAAACCATTTAAAGAGATATATTTGAGAGGTTTTCTTTTAATCCTTCTTTATAATATCAAATCTAACTAAAGCCTATTAAATTTTTATGAAGCTTGAATTTTACAACACATACTCGAAATCGCATGATGTGCAAAAATGGAAAGGATATTAATCTCCTCAAACACTTACATCCTCAACAACAATAACAAATCTTTATAAATATTTTGAGTGTCAAATCTTTAAAAATTAATTATTAAAAATAATATTCTGGATATCTTTCTTCCTTCTCGAATGTTAAAAAAACAGTCAAGGACACACGCCCAACAGTCAAGAACACACGCCACGACCACTGTCACCTTCAGAAACAAGAACCCAGCTTCAACATTTTATAATCACACACAAAATAAAAATGAACCAAAACGCAGAGACAAGATACCAACTCAAATATCAAAGACAAGATCAAGAGAGTTCAAAAAACTTACCGTGATCGGCAGCACCAACGACGATGACAGTGGAGGTGACAGCAGCAACGACTACGAAGGTGAGAACGGCGACGACAGCAACGACAACACCAAAAACTGAACAAATCAGCGAAGCACCAACGAAGAACCAATAGAGGTGGCGGAGAACCAGCAGCGCGAAGACGACGGAGGCGGCACAGAGGACTCGCGGAGAACCAACAGCGCGAAGAAGCAACGAAGAAGCAACAAAGAAGCAACAAAGAAGAAGTGTCAGCGCGAGAAGAAATGAAATTCAATGAAATTTTTTGAACTTATTAAACGATATTACCTCGGTTGTCCCAAACACCTGAAGCAGTAGCACCATATATGCCTCGGTCAAGAAGGCAATCGAAGCAAAATACGCTTTTGACACCAGCTCAAAAGAACCTGAGGTCGTAGCTCTTGGACAGAATGAATAGAAGCTTAAAATAGTCTTCAAAAAGTTCAAAAAGTCAGAGGTGGCAGAGGCTTTATGCCTCGGGTCTGTGGGAAACCGAGTTAGTCTCACCTTTTCATAAAGTTGTCAGCCTGGCGAATTCTGTGATTGCAGGTGGGTCAGAGTCTTTATGCCTCGGTTCTTCACGAAACCGAGGTAGTATTACCTTTTGCCTGTTGTTTTAGGCACCGGTTGTGCATGCAGCCGAGGTGGTAGGTGCTCTATGCTTCGGGTCTGCATGCAACTGATGTCTATAAGGCCGCCTTAATTACTAATCTGTCGCCGCATTGTTATAGACAGTGGTTTGGTATAAAATGAGACATATTGTGCGAGTTTAAAAGCAAATATTGTACTAGTGAATGTTCAATACTATAAAAATTAAAAACAACGATATTCAATACTATAAAAATTAAAATCAACAATGTTCAATATTAAAAATTAAAGACAAAGTGTTCAATACTAAAAATTAAAGACAAAGATGTTCAACACTAAAAATTAAAGACAAAGATGTCTAAGGTTTTTCTTCTTCGTTACATCCATCATGTGACACAGTTCCTTGATCAGATACCTACAATATAACATAATAGTTAGTCGGTTATATATTTAAAAAAAGATCATACAAATAAATTTAGCAATTATTACTGATGATACTCATCATGCATATTCAATTATATTCCCTAAACAATATATCTTAAACCCAAGCTAACCACCAAGAATTATTTATCATGTCTTTCCAAATTCTCCCATATCCCTATTGTTTCTATGATTACCATGCTACTTCCATGTGTGAATAAAATATCAGAAAGAAACTAAATCCAATATCCCCACGTAATCTACAAGTCAAGAACTGAATACTAGTAAAAGCCTAATCTTTTGAGAAGAACATAATTGTTTTGTGGGAAGTAAAAGCTTATGGTAATAAGGTAAATTGAAGTACCTTTATGCTCACACAGGATGCTATACAATTCGTTAGGTACATATGAATGAATTGTGATGTACAAGTTTTGTCATTGATTCACCAAAAAGATTACAAAAACACGTACTGGCAATTTTCTTGGTGTCAGTCCACAGTGATATACAAGCTATGGATCATTGGCTAGCTCCATCAGAACTTGTTGGATTAAAGAGAGTTATAAGTCATATTCATTAAAGAGTAGACAAATTAAAACAAAGGTACAAATATCACTTTCCATACATAATATGTAGCAACTAGCAAGGAATATATACAACAGATTATCATCGGAGTATAGTTTTACTGTGTATTTTTTATTTCTCAGCACAATAGTTCAGTTAGATTGTTATATTTTGATAAACTATTATCACCTTAAACTAACTAATACTTAGAGCTTGCTACAATCAGTTACACCCATATAAATATGTTGAAATCTCTTGTACAGGAGGGTTGAACTCATTTCAATAAGAATTTCAGAAACTCTCTGTCTCTCACCTGAACTCAACAATCATTGATGCCAAAGTACAAAGAAAAGTATTACAGTGGTTTACTTAATTTTCCTAAATATCCCAACCTAAAAGAAGAAAATGCTTTTTCCTTAAAAATCAACACCGCATAAAAATTAATCAGGAGACCCATTGCATAAAAATCAATCATAATCTTATAAGTTTCAGCATAGGATACAAACCACAAGGTTGTTTCCCTTGATAAGTAAGAAATAGTGTAGTGCTTGTTCTAAATGAGTTCACGTGTGCTTAAATGTTCTACTACTGTCTCTTAATGATGTCTAGTGTCAGTAGACTAATTTTTAACTAGCTTAGAAGATTTTGGCCATATTAAAGAAGCTAATTTTTATGGTCATGTACAATCCACATGCCACTTGGTTATTGCAACAATCATTTTAATTGTTTTGAGAGTTGAACAAATGATTTTAGATAAGATTAAGAGTTTGGATTTATTCAGTGTAAAGTACTTGAGCAAAAAGTAGCAGCCATCTAAACTGAAGGGAGTTTTCTTTTATCTCAAATTGCTTCTAATATGCTTAAATTGTTTCGTATGGCCTGCAATCGTTAGGATTAAAATTGTTTGATCTGCTGAATTAGTCAAATTGTTTATGTAGTATCAGTTGAGATATAATTTGAGAGCCAATAGGATCAATTCTTTGCATCAATTGTCCAAGTCGAAAGAAAGGGAGGAATTTTTATCTTGGAATTGCATTCTTGTAATCTGTTTAGCCAAGAGAATATTAAGCCGTGTGATATATGTGTGCAGGATTGGAAAATCAGACCGAAAGAATTGAATCAAGGAGTTAGAAAGCACAAAGTTATCCAAAAGCAACCAAAACTGGAGCACGTGATTCTTCATGCAGAAGTAGACCAGGACCGTAGCATAGGATTGTTTGCTTTTGTAATTGTTTTCTTCAATTTGATCTATAATAGGTTCTTGTGTTAATCTTTCTTAATTTCATTGTAAAAGGCTGTTCAAAGTACAAATGTTTTGGAAGAGTCCTTGGTGCTCTTTCAAGTCTTGGCAAAACTTTTCTTATTTGTGTTTAAATTTGTGTTCACATTTAGGGGTGATTTAGGCTAAAAGGGACTAAACTCTAAGCCTTGTCACATTAGAGTCCGAGAGTCTAGTCTTTTAATTTTGCTTACTTGTTTGTGATTGTTTGTGAGTTGTGTCCTTTGATTTTAAAGGTGATTTTTGTTTAAAGGGTAACTAGTAGTAACCTAAGACATTTCTGGCAAGGTAAGACTTGGTACTTAAGCAGTCTTCATGACTCACCTCTCTTATTTGGGACTTAACTAAAGGTGAATCTTGTATACCTTTTACACTAAGAAAACTTTTAAAAATAAAGATGTCTTGTTATTCATATAGGTCGTTTAGGTCATCTTGGATTTCTAATTTTGATCAACCTATTAGTTTCAAAGAAATTAAAAGAAAACTTGACGATGCTAGAAGAAGGACTTGTTCATCTCATGAATTTGATAGGATTGAGTATGATTTGTATAAACAAGCTAGGGCAAATATTCCATTCTTTGATAAGGATATTGGTGCATTAACATACCTAGCTTGGGAAAGGGACATTGATGACATGTATCCATTCATTCTTAGAAGAAGTAAATCTGAATCCTATTTTAATTCTAGAGATGGTGAATCTTATATCCTTAGTCTCTACACTTCTAGTTTTGAAGAGCATGCAAGAGAATGGTGGGATGAAAGACAATATCATGTTAGGAAAGGTAGAAAGTCCTCCATTCGTGATTGATATGATTTAAAATCTTTCATGAGAAGGAAGTTTGTGCCTCTAACCATTAAGAGAAACCTAGAACTTAATAGAGATTGCATTGAAGATAGAAAAATATTTCTTAAGAGTTTAAATGATCATGGTTTTCTTCGTAGAGAACTAGAATTTGGGGCAAGACTTAACGAGCTCAAGGATAAGAAAAGAGAAAGAGAGATAGAGAGAAAAGAGGAGGATAAGAGAAGAGAAGAAAGAAAAGAAGAGGAAGAAAGGAAAGAAGAAAAGAAGAGACAGAGAAGAAAAAGAGAAAAGAGAAGAAGAGAAGAAGTGAGGAAGAGAAGAAAGAAAAAGAGAGGAAAGTACAAGAGAAGAAAGAGAGAAAAGAAGAGAGAAGAGAAAGAGAGAAGAAAGAAAAGGAGAAATTTCTAGGGATGACAACTTTGACTCCAATCATGGAACCTAAATTTTAAAAGGGAAGGTTTCCAATCTCTTAAATCTTTTCCAATCATTTTTAACTCTCCTAATTTTAATTTCTCTTTCAAACCAATTGTCATTATATATTTTGTGCAAACATTTTCAAAATATGGCAATTCAAATCTTGAGTTATTGTTATCTTTAAGAAAACAAGTAATTCAAGAAAAAAATGAATTTGGACTTCTAAAAGTTTCAAAGATTACAAATCAAAATATTAGAAGTTCTTATTCTCTTGTTTTTGTAGAAAATTTCTTCTTTGGATCAATATTAATTTAAGATATATTTGATGCGTATTGCAGATTCGTGTTTGATCTAGGAAGAAGAAAAGTTGATCTAAGAATAAGGCCACTTCAAGATGGCCATGCTCCCAAGACTGTGTGGAGCTTCTTCATAAGGCGATTGCTAGATTTGAGAACGAATCCTTTTTAAGAGGGAGGGTATGATGGAATCCTACCTTTCTTAGTGTTCTCTTTTTGTATTTTTATATTTCATTGTATACGTAGCTTAGCTTGCAAGGAGCATGGGTTACTATAAATATGCAGCTCCTCTCCTTCGCTACCACCCCGTTAGCGCATGCGTTAGTGCTATCCATTTCCTTCTTCAGCCACGTGTCAACTCCTTCATTCCACTTCATTTTGCATTTCACTTTCGCGCATCCCTCGCACATCACAGAGCATCTCACTCTCTCTCGAGAGCTCTCTTCGTCATGAGCCATTGCTTCCATCACGGTAATCCTCTTTGTCCTCACATATCCATCTTTTTCCACCATTTCTTTTGATTTCCACCAATTAAAACCTTGTTTCACCTTTAATCCACTTTTCCATCGATTTAAACCTTATTTTCCACCATTAGAACCTTTTTCACCATTCAATCTCCATTTTTCACCATTTAATCGGCCCGATTCAAGTTTCCCCTCTTTTATAGGGTTCCAACGGTCCATTTTAGGGTTATTCGTGTTTCTAGGGTTTTCTACCGTACAAACCCTATTTTCTTGAGTTCTTTTCAGATTCCTGCGTTCTTATCGTGTTTTCAATCATTCCGCTGCGTCATTCTCTCGTTGAGGAAGGCTCGAGGAGTCCGAATCGTGCTCGCATAATTTCTATCGTCATCTCCTCGGGTACTCTTCCATCACGTTAAGTGCCAAGGAGATGAAGCTCAGAAAGATCTGAAAAAGCACCAGAAAGTAGGAACGCACACTGCCTTGACACCCTTTTGGGATCCCTCAGCTCCAAAGCCTACCACACACCGCCTGGGCGCCCTTTTGAAGGCCTCAATGCCAAAGTCCATCGCTCACCACCTTGGCGCCCCTTTTGGGGCGTTGGGTGCCACTTTTCCTAAAGAACCACGCTTGCTTGCTCTCCGAGTGAAGTTGAGCGCCAATTTTAGTATCGCATCATGCCCGAGCACCCTAAGTGGGGCGTTGAGTGCTGACGAGATGGGCCTGGCTTTGTTTCTGTTTTGATTATGCTCTATTTAAAGGACCCAGACGCCCTAGGTTTTGTATCTTTGGCAGAGGAGGCGCAACAACACATTCTTCCACTCTCTGAAGGCGGATTTGGATGCGGGAGCGTCCATCTTCAATTTTTTCTATCTAATTCATCTCCATTGTACATCTAGTTTCTCCATCACAATGGGGAACTAATTTCTATTTTTTGTTGGGAGATGATGTAACCTTGTGAACTCTCATGTATTTGAATTGATTCTTAATAATTTATGCTTCTTTCATTAACTATTAGTGTAATTCTTCCGTTATCAATGCATGCTTTGTTTAACTCATTCATAGCGTGATGGATGAATTTCATGAGTGGCGGGAGGTTCCTTACAATTCAGGTTCTTGTAGAATTATTCCCAAGAGCAGTATTTCTCAAGGATGGGGGTATGAGTCTTGGTCGTCTTAAGCTCTTGATCTTCAAAATTAATTAGGAATGCTAGGAATCGTATGAACTAGTAATTAAGGATAGGCTTTCTTCACCGAGGGATCGAGTTTTAAGTGATTTAGTGAGTGACATTAACTTTAATGAAAGAAGAAGAATTCTTATACAGATGACAGTAAACTTGGTGAAATCTAACTCCAACAAAATATTCATCTCATAACACAAACCTCATCCGTTCATCGTTGTGCTACTCTTCAATTGATCAAAACTGCATTCATATTTAATTTTCGGTTTAAATCCTCCGTTGGTCCTCGTTTTTTTATGGTAATCTCAGTTAGGTCGTCATGTTTTCAAATGTCTTAATTGGGTCATATTTTTTTGTAAAATTGAGCCAATTTTGCCATAATCGTTAAATTGTAACAAACGGCGTTAGTTGGTGCTGACGTGTTGCATAATTAATACGCTGATGTCAAAATATTTTATTACGTGGAATTTTTATTTAATTTAAGAGATTATGACATGGCAACCCTTGGTCATTCTCTTCTTCTTCGTTTTGATCTTCTATTTGGGCAAGGAAAGTGCTCGCGATGGCGCAACCAAATGGCATTTGTGGTGGCATTTCCTGTTTGCATCGGTGGAAGGCAATGGCTGGTATCTACGCCTTATCAAAAACAAGATCCTCTTCCAAAATGAATCAGGTGAACATCCGAGAAAGCCCCATCTCCCCTTTTTGTGTCAGCAAACTTCCATTTCCACCAATGCCTCAACCCAGCGCAACGCGGTTCCTCCTCCTCCTGTCCCACCGCACCCCAACCCGGAACCGTCCTCCTCCTCCCTACCAGCAGCGCCACCACCTCCGAACCATCTTTGATGGCACATTCAAGCCTGTCCGCGACCGCGGCCTGGATCACGCGGTGGAGCGTGAGAAAAGCCTCAAACCCTTGATCTCCCTCAAAACCCTCATCAAACGCGAACCCTCCAAATGCCTCCCTCTTTCACTCATCAAATTCATCCGCAAGTACCCCTCCGTCTTCGAAGAGTTCCTCCCCACTCCCACCGAAAACCCTACACCTCGACGCCGAGGAGCAGCTCATATACTAATCACACCAGTTCAAACACCAATCATATGACAGGCTCTTGAAACTCTTGATGATTGCAAGAATCCACAAAATCCCACTACCACTCATTGAGCACTTGCAGTGGGACCTTGGCCTACCGGATGGCTACATCGAGACGGTTGTACCAGAGTTTCTGGACTACTTTCGAGTTGCAAACGGGTTCCTTGAACTCGTCTGCTGGAGCCACGAGCTGGCGGTTTCGGTTATCCAGAACCGAAACAAGAAAGATGAATTTGATGGTCAATTGGTGTTTCTTGTGCAGTTTTCTACTAGTTTTGAGATGGATAAGAAGTATGACGGCGAGGATGATGAGGGCAGTGGCGAGGGTTCGAAGGGTTTTTCAAATTGGGTCTATGTGATATTTCTGAGTGCAGGTTATTTTCCCCCTTTTTTTTCTGCTTGCATAATTTTTCCACTTTTTTTTTAATTTATTAAATTCCATGTCATCAGTGGCAGCATATTTTTTTTAATAAAATATCCACCTTAGTATATCCATCTCAGTATATCCATCTCAACACATTTTAACACTGTTTGTGACAACTTAACGGTTATGGCAAAATTCGTTCAATTTACAAATATTTGGACCCAATTGAGATATTTTGCAAATATATGGACCCAATTGAGATAGTTGAAAATAGGGTGATCCATTTGAGATTCCCATATAAATACGAGGACTATCCGAGGGTTTAAACCTTAATTTTCTGTATTTGCATTCTAAACCAATGATTTCGTTCCTTCTTAGTCTTAATTAATCGAGTAATCACACAACTGTCTAGTGCCGAGAGTCTCTTGGGACACGATACTTGGTCTTACCATTTTATATTACTTGTACGATCCGGTACACTTGACGGTGACTCAACAATGAGCTCCAATTCCCTATTGATTTTGTTGTAATGGACATGGGGAAAGAGGTAGAGATGCCCCTCATTCTTGGAAGACCCTTTATGAAGACAACCAAAGTTGTCATTCATGTGGATGAGAGAACTGTGCAATTGAAAGACCAAGATGAAGAGGTAACTTTTAATGTCTTTGATAAGGTGCAGCCAATACAAGTAACAAAGACTAGTCCTAAAGCTAAAGATGAAGTTCTATTAGTGACTAGTCTACTTAATAAAGTTGCCAAGACGGTCAAGAAGAATCATAGTTCTTGCTTTCAAAGGCTGAAGGAAGATGATAGAGATAAGGAAGAAAAACTCGTTCACCATGACTCTATGATGGAAAATAATGAATCCTACCTTGGCAAACGAGTGAAATTCAAGAACAGGTTATGGGTTATCAAGGATATAAAGGCAAATGGAGTTCTTGAGATTGAGGCTCCTTAATCTAGGAGAGTCAAATTGGTGACAACAAGAAAGATGTTGAGATTATGTTGGTGTCATGAAACGAAGAAGCACATCAACATTGAAAATCAAACTTGAGCTTTATTGGGTCAAGCTAGTGATGTTAAAGAAGCGCTTACTGAGAGGCAACCCAACTTTCTAAACTTATCTTTTTAATTTATGTTTGTCTTCTGATTTTAGTATAGAATTTAATGTACTTGGCTTAAAACTTAATATGTGATGCAATGGTTTGATGATAGTATGATGTTTGTGATGAGTGTTGCTTTATGATGCTGATTATATTGAGTGATGTTGAGATGATGCATGATGCTGATATATAGGTGGTTGCTCATAATATTGTGAAAGAGATGCATGACGATTTGTGATTATGATACTAAGCAGAATGTTTATCTAAATGTTGGAACTTGAAATTAGCCTGTGTGAGGACTGAACTCCAGAGTTTTTGTGAATGATTGCTATTACTTTGAAAACATGAATGATTTTGCCCAGGTTTCTATGATTGAATCACTTGCTTGCATGTGTCATATGATCAAGGCCATCTGTTGTTATCCCTTTTTAGCCAAAGCATGATTTTAGCCCAATAAAAGAGAGCACAATGTGTTCTACCCTTTGAACCTTTAGCCTTAAACATGATATGAAAACCCTTTTTGAAAATCTTTAGCTTCAGTTAAGTTGAGAATATTTGTTTGGTATTGATAAAGGTTCAAGTTTAGGGTTGTTGCGAAATTTGAAAAGGGAAAATAAAAAGAATAAGCATTGAGGTAAGTATTGAGTAAATAAAAAGCAACAAAAAAAGAAAAAGAAAAAAAAAAGAAAGAAAAGGAAAGCTCAATGCAAGGGAAAGTTGGGAATAAGTGAGAATGGTCTCTTGAAAAAGAGAGATTGTGTTTAAAAGATGAAATTATGAATGACTCTCTTAACTCAAGGATTTTGTGATCCGGAGAAACTAATTTTCTTCTTAGCTCAGCCACATTACAAGCCATAGACAAGTCCTTGTGATGACAACACTATTACAAAAATAGTGTATAACGTCACGCGTTTAACGTCTAACCACTGAATAGCCAACGTGAAAAATGACCAGTGGCATTTTTGTAAATAAATGCAATTATTAAACGTCGTTTAGAATTGTAATTCGACGTAAAAGGATATAAAACGTCAAATGTCCCAGCGTTAGACGTCAAAAGGTTTGTGAATTCAATAAAAGTTTGAGTGGGAGATTGAAAATTCATTCCCTTTACCTCAGTGCGCGAGACCCTCTTATCTCTTCTCAAACTTTTCTCAAACGAAGTTTGACGACCATTCACATGTAATCTCTCTTTCATTTGATACAAATGCATTTTATTTATGATTTTTGTTTTTTTTGACGGATTATTTTCGTGTTGTTTTTCTTCATAGGCGCATTCTTCTTTCTCTGTCACCGGTGACGACAATTTATTCTGACAAAAACCAACCTTTTGAAGGTTAGTGTTCGTTTTCATTTTGAAGAACTTATTTGTTGAAATTGTTTTTGGTTTTTTGTTGAACTTGTTTGTTGTTGTTCGGTTGAACTTGTTTGTTGATGTGATTTGATTGAACTTGTTTGTTGTTGGTTATTGTTGTTTGTTGTTGATACTACGTTCATAGTTCTTGCTTTATAAAATACCAAAAACTGAAATTTGTTGTATTTCTGCTTTTCAGGTCTCGTAAAGTTGCGAAAAAGGATCACAATTAATTAAAAAAAACAAAAAAACCTTGATTAACGTCGTATATTAACAAAATTCGACGTTAAGTTAATGTTGTATGTTTACAAAATTCGACGTTAATTTGACGTGGAATTTAAAAAAACGACGTAAATTTAACGTCTCCTGATATGACGTCATTCACAAATTAGTCGTTAAAAGCCCAAAATAATCGACGTTGTACCCGATTTTTGTACTAGTGCAAACTGCTTGTGAGTTTGATTGATTGTGGTTAAATGAAAGACAAAGTTTATTTATGTGACATTGTGATAGTAGAGTGAATGACTCACCTCTATATACACATGTGTGTTTGAGAGAAACACTTTTCCTTGGTGAGGAGTAGTTCCATGTATGCATGATTACATCTTTGCTTGGTTGATTGATCATTCATGAGGATAGCATTTGTTGAACATTTTGTGATTAAGTGTGCACCATAATGAGTTAATTGAATCAAGAAATTTATTCATCTTGATAGATATTCTTTATAATAAGCTGATATGAGCGATTACTAGTCTTCAAAGGAAAGGTTTTGAAATGCGTTGAAACCATTGTATTGATTGGTTGAAAGCTAAGTTACATTTTGTTTGCTTGAGGACAAGCAACGTTCTAAGTTTGGGGTTGTGATAACGGTTGAATTTACCGTTATTTGATACTTAATTTTGATACTAAAAACACCCTTTTTGACTTAGAAACTATCTTGAAATCATAGTTTTGTATGAATACGAGAGTTGAAGGTGAATTTAATGATTTTATGCTAGATTTCCTTATTTTTAACAGGAATTGAGATTATTTGGAAGAAGAGTTGACGTAATAAGGAGGATCGCAGCAGCGTTGAGCGCCATTTTAGGAGCCCTTAGTGCCGGAGTACACTGTCTCACGCTTGAATGCCCTGTTTCTGAAGCCCTCAGCATAGGACGTCCCTAGCTCACGCCTGGGGCTGAGCGCCACTTCCTCGAGTCGCACCACGCCTGCTTGCCTTTTGAGTTGACCCTGAGTGTCATATGATTCAGCATGCCGCCTGGGCGCCCTAAGTAGGGCGCTGAGCGCCAGTTTCGTGGGCTTGGACCCGTTTTTTGTTCTATTTAAGGACTTGGACGTCTGAGGGATGGTATCTTTGGACAGAGGAGCCGCAGAAACACACTCTTTGATCCCTCGAAGGCGGATTTGGATGTGGAAGCTCTTATCTTCAACTTCTAGGGTTTTATCTTTCATTCTTTTCCATTATTTAGCTAGTTTTACCATGCCAATGGTGAACTAAATTATATTTATTGTTGGGGAATGATGTAAATCTTTGTAAACTCTCATGTATTGAATTGATTCTTAATTATATATGCTTCTTTCATTAATAGTTAGGGTAATTCTTCTTCACTCAATGCTTGCTTTATTTAACTCATTCATTAGCATGATGTATGATTTGCATGAGTAGCGGAAGGTATCTTACAATTCAGGTTCTGGAGAATTATTCTCAGAAGCAGTATTGCTCAGGAATGGGGGTATGAGTTCTGGTTGTCTTAAGCTTCTGTTCGTAAGAATTAATTATTAGGGATGATGAAATACATTATGATCTATAATTAAGGATAGGATTTCTTTGCTAAGGAATCAATTTTTAAGTACTTTAGATAGTGACATTGACATTAATGAAGAAGTAGAATTCGTATATACATGAAAGCAAACTAGGTGAAATCTAACCCCAGCAACATATTCATCCCATAATATCAAATTCATCCGTTCATCTCTACACTTTTGTCCAATTGATCAAGTTGCATGCATATTTACATTTCTGTATTTGCATTTTAAACCAAAAGATTTTGTTTTCAAGTCTTATTTAATCAAGAAATCACATAACTCTTTAGGCCGTGAGTCTCTAGGGAAACGATACTTGGTCTTACCATGTTTATTACTTGATACGATTCGGTACACTTGCCGGAGTCTTAACAGATGTCCAATTTTATTAATAATTGACGTGAATCTGCTCTTTCAAGGTGACAAAAACGAGTCATTTCTTTGTGATTTTGATTGTTTGTCATGTTGAAAAGCTTGAAGGAGTGATAGAAACACAAAGAAGAGGTTGATACATTTGAATTTCGCACCCTTTCAAAACCCTACAACCTCCATTCACCAAAATCCTTCTATATTTTAACTATGCCGTGGATCTTTTCGTGGTTAGATTTTTATTTTTTTCCTATGTTTAGTGTTATTATGCTTTTCTCTTAGAAATCCTTCAAATAATTTTACATCGAATACTGAAGGAAAACGAAGTCCCTTTGTATTTCCCAAATAACGTGGACGTCCCATGGTGTCAATATTGGATGTGTATCTCTTCGTTTTAACCTAGCATTTATCATGCCTGCCAACAGCCTTTTCCCATATACCTAGACGTCGAGTGGTGTCAGTATTTGACGTGGATCTCTTTGTTTCTTACACAACATTTATCAAGCCCAACCAACTGCGTTTTCCCATATAAAGTAGACGTCGAGTGGTGACAATGATTGACGTGAATCTCTTCGATTCTTACTAACAACATTTATCATCATTAAGTAGACGTCCCATTGTATATATGATTCAATCTTTAAGTTTCTTGAAATTGTTTTCTACAAAATGAGTGAATCTGATTTCGAAGCAAACAACTCCAAGAAAACTTAAAAAATGAATCATTAAAAAACGATCAAACTGTGCAATTGTATAGAGTTAAGGATAATAATTATAGAGTCGATTCAAAACCTCTGGTAACAACACTATTGAAAATAGAATGGCTTAATTTCTCACACCAAGAAGGGGGTGAATTGATGAAATGTAAAAACAATGTTTTCTTTAAATCTTTTTCAAAAAGTAGATAACTTTAAAAGCTTTTTTGAAACGCAAGGAAAAAGATTTGTTTATGCAGCGGAAATTAAATCGATTAAATACAATAAGAAGTTGATTGAATAAAAGAGTGTAGGGATAGAAAGATCAAACGCTGAGTTTTTATACTGGTTCGACCAAGCCTACATTCAGTGTCCTTCCAACCACACGAAGCCAATGCACTATAATGATCAAGGTGTTTACAACAAGGTTTTTATAGCGACCTCACATCAAAAATATAAAACATCTGTCTAATGCTCTAATCAAAATATAGGCATATACAAAACAGACTAGCAGCAAGAATCTCCTCTGCTACAGTGCTAAACCTTTGAGCCACCCTCAAAGTCAAGAACGCAGCACGCTCTTCTTCCTATAATCACAACAGGGAACCTCAATCCAATCTTCACAAGATTGTAGCCTCTGATCTCTCAATTACACCCAATGTGCAGATATGATCAGCCTTTGTACGTGTAGTTAACTTGCTCTTCAAGAATCCACAAGTAGATGATCTCCACGATCACTTCTTGTTTCTTGGAGCTCTTTCTCTCTTTCTGTAAGAATGCACTTTCTGCAAAATATATCACAAACTGTTAGATTAACAAAAGTTCTTACAAAAATCAAATTCGCGTCAATTTATAGATTTTCACAATTCAGACGCATTTTAATCGACTTAGCTACTAATGCAATCAAATATAGCAATTTTGTTACAGCAGTTAGCAGCAATCAATGCAGTTAATTGAATGGACAATTAATGCAGTCGAATCACAATAAATGCTTGGTCAACATATTTAAAAATATAGTTGTTGTAACATTTAACTCAAGCATTAATAGAATTTCAAAACTCTAACAGACTTAGTCGAATGCAGGTTGCATGTAATCGAATATTCAACACAGTTAAACAAAGTTTTGAAAAACTTTCTCTTCAAAAATACTCACAACACACTTTGAAAAAGTTTGTGCAAAGCCACGAGTTTTAATCGACTCACCCCATAATGAAGTCAACTTAAAAACTTTTGTTTTGCCACACAATTAAAAGTTCAACATAAGTGTTTGTGGTTTTCCTTCTATAAAACATCAGACATGCATTCACCAATAAAATCAATTATATAGCATAGTGAAATGCAATGTATCAACACAATCATGTTCTCAATGCTTTAAACAGATTTACACATTGATTAAAACATATAGCATTGATTGCAATAGAACATGTAACACATAAACAACACATGTGTTATTAATTATGTTGTCATCATCAAAAACCAGAAGCTCTGAGATTGTAGGTTCAGCTAAACCAGTGCTCTTCCTATCAACAATCTCAACAATCTCCCCCTTTTTGGATGATGCACAACCATGATTAATAAAAAACCATGTTGTACAAATCAAATCATATCATGTCAAAATGTATCAGTGCAAATGATTAGGAAATGTATCAGAGCAAACGTTTTGAGATATTCTTATTTGATTCAGCTAAAAAATATATCAATTCAAATCAGAACATATCAGAGCGAAGATAATAAACAGTAAATGAATATTAGAGTATTTTCCCACCATTATTAGAGTATTCTCCCAACATTCTCCCCCTTTGTGCATTAATAAAAAAAGTATGTCTTATGATAATGATATGCTGCCAAACAGTTATTTAGCATCAGTAAATCATATTAGTCAAACAATCAGGCTCCCCCTGCCATTATGCATATTTTATAATCAAAATCCAAATGCACAATGCAGTTTTCACAGAACATTTCATAGCATGTATGAGCATGTGACAGTATTGTATCAAATCAGAAATTCTGCAAACACATCAATGTAGCATAGATACAATATCAATCAACAATCTCAATATTATCTCCAGTAATTTCAATCAATTATAAGAACAGAGATATATTGAAAATGAAACAATCAATAGTATATGATCAATAAGCAGATTAACCGAATTCCAAATCATTGAATTTATAACCCCTATTAAATAGTAATCGATTGATCCACTATTGTAATCGACTTCATTGCTTTCCATTTGAATTTTATCTCCAATAGTTAATCCAGAAGCAATGTTCCTGCAAAACCTTTCAAGATCTTTCCAGATCAAACATTTTAGAATTATTGTAATGCAAGAATTATTACAGGTATAATATGTGTGTGTAAATGTATGAGTGCAATGATAAACAGTAAATTAATCAACTTCATACATAACATAATCGATTTTAATCAAACAAAAGTCATTACTTTATACTACTGTCCTTTAAGATTCCTATTTCATTTCGAATAGTATAAAATCTTTCTTTGTTCAACGATTTTGTAAAAATATCAGCCCATTGATGTAAGGTATCTACATATTCGACCTTAATTTCACCCTTGAGGATGTGGTCTCGTATGAAGTGATGCCTTATTTTAATATGCTTAGATTTCGAATGAAGAACATGATTTTTAGTCAAATTTATTGCACTTGTGTTATCACATTTTAAGGGAACGTGATCTAGTGATATACTGTAATCTTCTAGTTGGCTCTTGATCCAAAGACTCTGAGAACAACAACTACCAGCTGCTAGGTATTCACCTTCTGTGGTAGATAATTCCACGCATG
Source organism: Vigna hirtella (assembly GCA_027742795.1). NCBI lineage: Eukaryota > Viridiplantae > Streptophyta > Magnoliopsida > Fabales > Fabaceae > Vigna > Vigna hirtella. The sequence continues at coordinate 1,623,357 of JAHCHA010013405.1, read as the reverse complement.
CTTGTTTCTTTGAATGCCAAGAGATTAAAGAAGATCCAAGTAGATGACAAGTGCCACTAATGCTCTTTCTATCTAGCTTACAGACTCCAAAGTCAGAATCACTATAACCTTAAGAAAAATATTTGTACCGTTTGGATACCATAGTCCAAGACTTTTGGTTCCTTTAAGATATTTCAAAATTCTTTTTACAATAGTTAGGTATGATTCTTTAGGTGAAGACTGAAATCTAGAACAAAGACATACACTGTGCATGATGTCAAGTCTACTAGCAGTTAGATATAACAAAGATCCTATCATACCTTTGTACATCTTTTGATCAACATCCTTACCAGCTTCATCAAGATCTAGGTAGCAGTTTGTAGCCATGGGAGTTGCAGCTTCCTTGCAATCCAACATTTTGAATTTCTTCAACAGATCAGTACAGTACTTAGATTGATGAATGAAAATGCCATTTTTAGCTTGTTTAACTTGAAGACCAAGAAAGTAAGTAAGCTCTCCCATCATGGACATCTCAAACTCATCCTGCATAGTCTTGGAAAATTCTTTGCACAAAGTAGGATTAATTTATCTGAAGATAATGTCATCAACATAAATTTTAACATACAATTTATCTTTATTTGAAATTTTAATGAAGAGAGTTGAGTCAACTTTACCCCTAGAGAATTCCTTTTTTACAAGAAACTCACTTAGGCGCTCATACCATGACCTTGGCGCTTACTTCAACCCATATAAAGCCTTTTTAAGCTTGAAGACATAGTCTAGATGTTCAAAATCCTCAAATCCTGGTGGATGTTCGACATAAACTTCCTCTTTAGTATATCCATTTAGGAATGCATTTTTGACATTGATGAGTCATTATTTTCTACTACTAACTTAGCTTTTCGCACCATATTGTGTTAGTGAACTGTGTTTAATTCTCCATTTTTATCTCATTTTCACTATTTGGGCATAATTTCAAGACTAATTCTTATTTTAATTAATTTGAATTATTTGAGCTTAATTATTTCAATCATTATGTGCAGGACAATCACTGTTTGAAAGGTTGAGAAAAGATTTGGACGTATTGCTCAGAACTGAACAGTCTGCTGAAGACTTGACCGAACGGTCTGTTGAAGCCCTGACCGAACGACCTGTTATAAGCCTGCACCAAATGGCCGAGCACTACAAACCGAGCAGTCTAACGAAGTCGTGACCGAACGGTTTGCCAAAGTCACTACCGAACGAGTTGGGAAAGCCTTGTTAGAAGCCTCCACCGAACGGTCAGCTACTAGCTGAGCACTATTAAACATAATGGTCGAGGACGAGAATGGTTTTGTACTGACCGAACGGTCAGCTAGAGCCTGCACTGAATGGACGAGCACCAGATAACTGAACACTCTGAGCATTGTTGCACCGAATGGTCAGAGAAACATGCAAAGCTTGATGACCGAACGGTCTGATGAAGTTTGCACCAATAAGTTCCTGAGCCTGTAGAGCATCGCTGAATCGAACGGTCTGATCTCTTAATGACCAAACGGTCAGTTGAGGTGACCAGAGAAACTCAGCAACAGTGTTGGAAGCACATTTTTGCGACTTCAAGAGGGTAGCCACGTTAGTGTTGGAGTTTAATTTCGTCATAGAAATTCATTGGGTCAAACCTTAAGACTTTCGGCCCAATTGTAGGTTACTTTGTAGGACAGACCCATTAGGAGGGTATTTTGGTCTATTGGGTTATATAAAAACCCTAAAAGCAGATTTCTCTGCAAGTCTCGCAGCCGCCACTCACGTTCTCTATTCTTGGGGAGCTTCTTCTTCCTCCTCCCCCTTTGGAGAGGTTTAGGTTTTGTTCCTTTCCATTTCCATGTATTGAATCATGTTCACAGTGCAATTTAAGAGTTTAAATCATTATTGCATCCACTATTCAGTTCAATTTTACTGTTCATTGTCTTCTTCACTGTTGCATTTTACTCTTCATCATCTCTTTGTCTGCTGGTTGCTTTTTACTGTTCTGCGAGTTACTGTTCATCTCATTTCAAGAACTGTTTCTATTCACATTTTGCGTTTCTGGATTTGTGTTTTATGCTTAAGTTCAATTGGTGCATTTACATTTTCTGCATTTTGCAAGTTTACTGTTCTAGCATTTTGTTTCTGCAATTTCGTTTTTGCTGCGTTTTGAATTCTGCACGTTTATTGTTCTGCATTTACCAAATTATCGTTCGGTTTTTCATTGCTACCGTTCGGTCTGTCATGACCGAACGGCCCGTTCGTCTTTGCTTATGTTTACCGTTCTGTCCATCTTTAGGACCGTTCGGTCCATCTTTAGAACCGTTCGGCTTTTATTTGTGGTGTTCAATTTTACTTTTACCGTTCGGCTTTAGTCTGCATTTCCATTCGTTTACTGCTTTAATACTGATCGCTCTCGTCGTCAGAACCGTCCAGCTTGTGACCAGAACCAATCGGTCTCTAACACGCTTGTTAAAGCCATTCGACCTTGTGAATAGGACCGTTCGGCCTTGTGAAGAACCATTCGGTCTTCATGTTTTCCACCTTTAATTCAATGGTTTCAATTCTGTTTAGTTATATTTAATTTCATGCTTTAAGTTCAAGTTTAATTTTCCTTGCAAAAACACTTTCAAAACCCCCCCATTGTGTGTTTGACCTAAGTCTCGAACCACATTTGGTCCTTGAGAGACGACCTAGGAGTCACTTCGTAGTCTATACTGCATTCTTATTGCACATTAAATTTGTATGGGGTGCAACCTCCATCAGACATCCATTTGATATAGTTTGAATTTCATCACTGATGCAATAGCAAGAAGAATTCTTATTGCCTCTAGTCTAGCCACATGTGCATATGTTTCATCATAATTGATTCCTTCCTCGTGGTAGTAGCCTTTTGCAACAAAGCTGGCTTTATTTCTTATAATTTCACCCGAATCATCCATCTTTTTTCTAAAAACCCATTTTGTGCTTATGACCTGCAGGTTATCTGTTCTTGGTACCAGTTCCCATACATTATTCCTTTTAAACTGATTTAGTTCCTCTTGCATGACCATCATCTAACTTTCATCTACAAGAGCATCTTCAACCTTTTCTGGCTCAATCTTAGACACGTATGCAACATTTATACAAAACAGATTCAGTTGCCTTCTTGTCGATACACCTCTCGTAATATCACAAATTATGTTGCCTATAGAGACATTTTTAGGAACTTTCCATTCTTAACCGATTATGTTATGGGAGAATCGATTACGTCTTTAGAGTTCTCTTCTTCTGGAATTTTCTCATTTTGTTTCTCTTCCCCAACAGAGTTGTCAACTTCTATAGATTTTCTATTATGTTCAGGATTAACAATGGTTTCAACATACTCATCAAACGTAACGTGAACCGATTCTTCAACACACATTGTTCTCTTGTTGTATACCCGATAAGCTTTGCTTGTAAGTGAATATCCTATAAAAATTGCTTCATCAGTCTGGGAGTCAAACTTACCAAGGTTTTCCTTTCCATTGTTTAGTACAAAACATTTGCATCCGAAGATCCTTAGATGTGAGATATTTAGCTTTCTTCCTTTAAATAGCTCATATGGAGTAACTTTCACAATTGATCTTATTATAGTTCTGTTCAATAAATAGCATGTTGCACTTACTGCATCTGCCCCAAAACACTTTGGCATGTTCCTTTCATTCAACATTGTTCTTGCTAACTCTTCCAATGCCCTATTCTTTCTTTCAACCACACCATTTTGTTGAGGTGTTCTAGGTGCTGAAAAATTGTGAGATATTCCCATTTCCGCACAGTATTCATCAAATGCTTCATTCTGAAATTCTTTGTCGTGATCACTTTTAATCGATTTGATTCTGAGTTCCTTCTCATTTTGAATAATAGTGATAACGGTTGAAAAACCGTTATTTTTATGCTTAAAATTGATACCAAAAGCAACCTTTAGTTTTGTGAATAAGAGAGTTGAAGGTGAATTTAATGGTTTTGTGCAAGATTCCCTTGATTTTGTAGGCTAATTGAATGATTTGAAAGAAGAATTGAAGTACCAAAAGATTGGAGTGCTGAAAAGTCAACCAGTCAACCAAAATGTAGAAAAAGTGCAAACGAGTGGCGCGGAGCGGTAATTTGGCGCTGAGCGGCAGTTTTCAGGTGCCGAAATCACCGTTGAGGGGCAAAACAGCAGCTGGGGGAAAAAATGGATCATGCGCTAGTACCGCTCAGGGGTAAAATATCGCTGAGCGCCATTCTAAATGGGCTTGGACCGGTTTTCTGTTACTTTTATGGGCTTAGGCCTAATTTTCTGTAATTTTTAGAATAATATATAAGCTTTAGGACGTCCTAGGGTTTGGATCTTTGGCTGGAGAAGACGCAAAACACACTTTTCACCCCTTAGGGTAGAATTTGAGATGGTGACGGCTCTCCTCTTCTCTTTCTAGGGTTTTTCTATCTCTTCCATTCTTTCATTGTATTTCATCTAGTTTCACCATGAATATGGTGAACTAAAACTCTTCTTGTTGTTGGGGAATCAATGTAATCTTTTGAAGCTCTCATATATGGAATTTGTGTTTAAACATCTTATTTGAGGTACATGCTTTCTTTCATTAATAGTTAGGGTTTTTCCTCTTTGCTCAAAGCATGCATTGTTTAACTCATTCGATGTCATGAATATTGATTTTGTCGATATGGACACATATGGGGAAATCTAGATCCAGGGAAATTCTCCCAATAGCATATTGCCTAGACATAGGGATGTGAGGATTGGTTGCCTTTAAGCTTCTGTGCTTCAGAATTAATTATTAGGGATGCTAGAAATTGTATGAACTCGTAATTAAGGATAGGCTTTCTTCGCAAGGTAATTTAGAGAGTGGCATTAACATTGATGAAAAGAATGATGAATTCCTAAAATATATGAGAGTGGATAAGATGAAATTGATTACCCCAACAACATACTCATCCATATAATTCATTTAGTGTTTGTGTTCTTCTTTCCCATTGATCATCACATGCATACATGTTTACTTTTTGTCTTTTGCATTTGAAACTTATAACAATTTGTTCACAAGTCTTAAATAATCAAGAAATCATATAACTAACTAGGCCGTGGGTCCTTTGGGAGAACGACACTTGGTCTTACCGAGTTTATTACTTCATACGATTCGGTCACACTTGCCGAGGGTTAAACAAGTTTTTGGCGCCGTTTTCGGTGTTCATAAATTTGTCATCAAGTTTTTGGTGTCATTGCCGGGGAATCGTGGTTTAACTAGTTTATTTGTGTGATTATTGACTATCTTTGACTTGAATTTTGAATTTTGAATTTTGAAATTTGAATTTCTGTTTTTATTTTCTATTTTTATTTTTCGGTTTTTATTTTATTTTCGATTTTATTTTATTTTCTGTTGTTATTTTTTTTCGGTTATTATTTTATGTTATTTTATTTTTTTGTTTTTATTTTTCTGTTTTCTGTTTTTTTTTGTTTTTATTTTATCTTCTTATCTCTTATTTTATATCTTCTTTATATTTTTGAGCTAACAAATTTTTCTATGGACTTGTTTTCTTGTGTATGTAGGAAGCAATTCGACCTAGAAGGAAGAAAACCTCGGAACCTCTTCTTGAAGGCTTAGACGAGAGTAGAGGGAGGAGCAGAATCCGTACATCTAGAGAACTTTTCCCTCCTCCGGAAGATCTCTTATAACATTCACCACAAGGTTCTTGGTGGTTATGGAGAATGGAGAATAATAATGTTAGACGGCTCTTGCAGATTACACCAATGTGGTTGGCCCTCAACATTTTAACAACATAGCAAGACCGAGGGTCAATGCAGCCAACATGGAGGTGAAACCGACATTAATCCAACTGGTTAAGAGTAACCAATTTAATGGTGATAACAGCTGAAAAACTGTTGTTTTCATGCTTAAAATTAATACTAAAAGCAACCTTTAACAGTTAGAAACTAGCTTAGAATCATGCTTTTGTTCACATTTTTAGAAATAAGAGAGTTGGACAGGTTTATGCTTGATTTCAGTGTTTTATGCAGGTTTTAAGGTGAATTTGATGAAAGAAGTGAAGAAGGATAGAGATGGAATCAGAAAAGAACTCAAAAAGTGCAAAAGAAGAGAAGCTGCAAGTACCGCTCAACGCCATTTTACCGCTGAGCGGCACTAATGAACACCCGTTGGCTCCACTGAGGAGTGAAAGTGCAGTTGAGGGGAGAATTGACTACGCGCTGGTACCGCTGAGCGGTGGTCTTCTGGGCTTAGGCCCACTTTTCTGTAATATTTCGAATAGTATATAAGCTTTAGAACTTCCTAGGGTTTGTATCTTTGGCTGGAGACGAAGCAAACACTGACCTTTCCACCCCTTGGAGGAAGATCTTGGATGCTAAGGCTACCTACTCAACTTTCTAGGGTTCTATCTTTCATTCTTTCATTATTGTTCATCTAGTTTCACCATGGATATGGTGAACTAAACTCTTCTTGTTGTTGGGGAATCAATGTAATCTTTTGAAGCTCTCATATATGGAATTTTGTGTTTAAACATCATATTTATGATACATGCTTTCTTTCATCATTAGTTAGGGTTTTTCCTCTTTGCTCAAAGCATGCATTGTTTAACTCATTCGATGTCATGATTATTGATTTTGTCGATATGGACACATACGGGGAAATCTAGATCTGGGGAAATTCTCCCAATAGCATATTTGCTAGATATAGGGATATGAGGGTTGGTTGCCTTTAAGCTTCTATGCTTCAGAATTAATTATTAGGGATGCTAGGAATTGTATGAACTCGTAGTTAAGGATAGGCTTTCTTGCAAGGTGATTTAGAGAGTGGCATTAACATTGATGAAAAGAATGATGAATTCCTAAAGTATATGAGAGTGGATAAGATGAAATTGATTACCCCAACAACATACTCATCCATCTAATTCGTTCAATGTTTGTGCTCTTCTTTCCCATTGATCATCACATGCATACATGTTTACTTTTTGTCTTTTGCATTTGAAACTTACAACAATTTGTTCACAAGTCTTAAATCATCAAGAAATCATATAACTAACTAGGCCGTGAGTCCTTTGGGAGAACGATACTTGGTCTTACCGAGTTTATTACTTGATACGATTCGGTCACACTTGTCGAGGGTTAAAAAGGTTTTTGGCACCGTTTTTCGGTGTTCATAAATTTGTCATCAAGTTTTTGGCGCCGTTGCCAGGGACTCGTGGTTTAACTAGATTATTTGTGTGATTATTGATTATCTTTGACTTGTTTTTGAATTTTGAATTTTAAATTTTGAATTTTGTATTCTGTTTTTATTTTTCTGTTTTCTGTTTTTCTGTTTTTATATTTCGGTTATTATTTTATTTTATTTTCTTTTTTTATTTTTCGGTTATTATTTTATTTTATTTTATTTTTTGTTTTTATTTTTCGATTATTATTTTATTTTATTTTTTGTTTTTATTTTTTGTTTTTTTGTTTTTATTTTTCTGTTATTATTTTTCTATTTTCTGTTTTTATTTTTTCTTCTTATCTCTTATTTTATATTTTCTTCTATATTTTTTTGTTGCTAATAAATCTTTCTAGGGACTTGTTTTCTTGTGTATGCAGGAAGCTATTCAAACTAGAAGCAAGAAAACCTCGGAACCTCTTCTTGAAGGCTTAGACGAGAGTAGACGGAGGAGAAGAATCCGTACATCTAGAGAACTTTTCCCCGCTCCGGAAGATCTCTTACAACCTTCACCACAAGGTTCTCACTGTAGCACTGAGGGGATGGAGAATAATAATGTTAGACGGACTCTTGTAGATTACACAAATGTAGTTGGCCCTCAACATTTCAATAGCATAACAAGACAAAGGGTCAATGCAGCTAATATGGAGGTGAAACCGACATTAATCCAACTGGTTGAGAGTAACCAATTTAATGGGTTGTCTCATGAAAGCCCATATAAGCACCTCACAACCTTTAATGAAATTTGCAATACAGTGAAGATAAATGGGGTGCCTGACCAAGCAATCAAACTTAGCCTATTTCCATTCTCATTAGGAGGCAACACTAAGCATTGGTTGAACTCTTTTCCAGAAGGGAGCTTTACAGAGTGGGAAGCTGTGGTGACAAAGTTCTTGAACAAATACTTCCCACAATCCAAGGTAAACAAAGGAAAGCAAGAGATCTCATCTTTCAGGCAAGGCACGGAGGAATCACTAGGTCACGCATGGGACAAGTACAAAAGCCTATTAAGAAAGACTCCCACACATGGATTTGACGAAGTAGAAGTAGTCCTAATCTTTCTTGGAGGTCTTGATTCACAAACCAAGCTGATGCTAGATGCCTCAGCTAGAGGCAATATCAAATGGAAGACTCCAGAGGAAGCCACGGAAATAATTGAAAATATGGCTACTAATGATAATGAGCTGAACAGTGAAAGAGGAGCTCCTATTCAACAAGATGGAGTTCTACAGTTGCAATCCAACGATGCCTTGTTAGCTCAGAACAAAATAATAATTCAACAATTGGAGAATCTCACAAAGGCACTTGCACAACTGCCAAAAGAGTGAAAGACTGTTGCACAGGTTCAACAACAGATGTGTGAACTATGTGGTGGTGACCATATCAATGGTCAATGCGCCTTTCCATTCTCATTAGGAGGCAACACTAAGCATTGGTTGAACTCTTTTCCAGAAGGGAGCTTTACAGAGTGGGAAGCTGCGGTGACAAAGTTCTTGAACAAATACTTCCCACAATCCAAGGTAAACAAAGGAAAGCAAGAGATATCATCTTTCAGGCAAGGCATGGAGGAATCGCTAGGTCATGCATGGGATAGATACAAAAGCCTATTAAGGAAGACTCCCACGCATGGAATTGACGAAGTAGAAGTAGTCCTAATCTTCCTTGGAGGTCTTGGTTCACAAACCAAGATGATGCTTGATAATGATAATTGAAAACTCCAGAGGAATATCAAATGGAAGACTCTAGAGGAAGCCATGTTAATAATTGAAAACATGGCTACTAATGATAATGAGCTGAATAGTGAAAGAGGAGCTCCTAGTCAGAAGGAGTTGCTACAATCAAATGATGCCCTGCTTATTCAAAATAAGATTATTTCTCAGCAGTTGGAAGAAGTAATTACGAAACTTTCTCAATTACCACAAGAAGTACAAAATGTTTCAATGGTTCAATTGCAACAACAAAAGTGGCAAACACAACCTACTCCATCTGGGAAGACAACAAAACTTGACGAGACTTTCCAACAATTCTTGAAGACGAATGCATTTTATTGTAAGAATGTGGAAGTTGCATTTAAAAATATGAAGATCCATAGCGAGCAAATAGTTGACAAGATGAAAAATGGTAATCTCAGAAAGGAGTGTAAGACTATTGTGACCAGAAGTGGTAAGGTGTTAGAGGAGAGAAAAATAGAAAGAGCGGATAAAGAAAATGAGAGTGAAAAAGAAACATGTGAGTGGAAAGAAAGAGTTGAGAGAGAAAAGAAAGAAGAAGAAGATGAAAAGAAAGAAAAAAAGAGAGAGAGAAGAGAGACAAAAGGAAAGAGAGTTTGAAAAACCACTTCCTTATCCAAAGAACTATTCAAGGAAGGAGAAAGAAAAACAGTTGAAAAGATTCATGGAATTGTTTAAGAAGCTGGAGATTACTATACCATTCTCTGAAGCATTGCAACAGATGCCATCATATGCAAAATTTTTGAAGGAACTCCTTACAAAGAAAAACAAGTACATTGAGAAGGAAATTATCAAAGTACAGGGTAACTGCAGTGCAATCATACAAAAATTACCTCCTAAGCTTAAAGATCCAGGAAGCTTCACTATTCCGTGCACCATAGGAGACTTGGAAGTTGGAAGAGCATTGATTGATTTGGGAGCTAGCATTAATTTAATGCTGCTATCCATATTTAAAACAATTGAGGGTTTGGAAATCAAACCTACCAGAATGGCTCTTCAACTAACAGATAGGTCTCTTAAATATCCATATGAAGTGGTTGAAGACGTTTTAGTGAAGGTTGACAAGTTTGTATTCCCAGTAGATTTTACTGTAATGGAGATGGAAGGGAATGATGATGTACCTCTCATTCTTGGGAGACCTTTTATGAAGACTGCTAGAGTTTTAATTGATGTAGAGAATGGTAAGCTTAAAGTGAGAGTTCATGATGAAGAAGTAAACTTTGACGTATTCAAAGCCATGACATATCCAAATGATGATAAAGCATGTTTTCAATTTGACGAACTTGATGAAGTTTGTATGATGCAAGAAAGGATGGTGCGTTATGTTTCTCCATTAGAGAAAACTCTTATTGATGCTTGTGAAGATTTAGATGAAGGAGAAGAGAAATTAATTGAAGAATGTCTGATGGACGTGGAAACATTGAAGAAGATTCCAGTGGAGGATACAAAGTTTGAGATAATTGAGAAGGAAGAAGAAGTCAAAGCAAAGAAGTTAGAATTAAAAATACTACCATCACATCTAAAGTATGTTTTTCTAGAAGAAGATGGAACAAAGCCAGTCATCATCAGTAACTCCTTGTCTCCACAAGAAGAAGAACAATTGATAGAAATTCTAAAAGCTAACAAAGAAGCGATTGGGTGGTCAATCTCAGATCTTAAAGGTATCAGCCCAACTTGTTGTATGCCTAAGATCTTTATGGAAGATGATTATAGACCGAGTGCTCAACCACAGAGATGGTTAAATCCTGTAATGAAGGAGGTGGTTAGAAAAGAAGTGTTGAAACTTTTGGAAGCTGGTATTATCTATCCAATCTCTGATAGTGAATGGGTAAGTCCAGTACAGGTGGTTCCAAAGAAAGGCAGGATCACAGTAATTCATAATGATAAGAATGAACTTATTCCTACTCGGACAGTTACTGGATGGCGAATGTGCATTGATTACAGGAAGCTAAATAAAGCCACTAGGAAGGATCATTTTCCTCGTCCTTTCATGGACCAGATGTTAGAGAGATTAACAGGTCAAGCTTTTTATTACTTTCTAGATGGATATTCTAGATACAATCAAATTGTGGTAGATCCAAAAGACCAAGAGAAGACGACCTTTACTTGTCCTTTTGGTATCTTTGCCTATAGAAAGATGCCATTTGGATTATGTAATGCTCCAGCTACATTTCAAATGTGTATGCAGGCGATTTTTGCAGATCTCTTAGAAAAGTGCATTGAAGTCTTCATGGATGATTTTTCAGTCTTTGGAAATTCTTTCCAAAGGTGTTTGGCTAATTTGGATATTGTTCTTAAAAGATGTGTTTAGACAAATCTTGTTCTTAATTGGGAGAAATGTCATTTCATGGTAACAGAAGGAATTGTGCTGGGACATAAAATTTCTACTAAAGGGATTGAGGTGGATAAAGCCAAAGTAGAAGTCATTGAGAAACTGCCTCCACCAACAAATGTAAAGGGGATTAGGAGTTTTCTAGGTCATGCTGGATTTTACAGAAGATTCATCAAAGATTTTTTGAAAATTGCTAAACCATTGAGTAATCTTCTTATGAAGGATGCCCCTTTTTTGATGAATGAAGAATGTTTGAAAGCTTTTGACACATTGAAGAGTAAATTAGTGTTAGCTCCAGTAATTATAGCTACAAACTGGAATAAAAATTTTGAGCTAATGTGTGATGCTAGTAATTATGCAATAGGAGTCGTTCTTGGCCAGCGAAAAGAGCAGATTTTTCATCCAATTTATTATGCCAGCAAAGTTCTGAATGATGCCCAGTTGAATTATGCTACTACGGAGAAAGAATTCCTAGCTATAGTGTATGCTCTAGAGAAATTTAGACCTTATCTTATTGGGTCTAAGGTGATTATTTATACAGATCATGCAGCTATCAAATATTTGTTGACAAAGCTAGATTCTAAGCCACGTTTGATTAGATGGGTACTACTCTTGCAAGAATTTGATGTGGAGATCCGTGATAAGAAAGGGAGTGACAACTTGATTGCTGATCATTTGTCACGGTTAGTCAACAAGGAGGTCACTAGCAAGGAATTAGAAATCTGAGAATCTTTTTCAGATGAAGCACTCATGTATATTCAGCAGAGGCCATGGTTTGCTGATATGGCTAATTTCAAAGCTGCAAGGGTTATGCCAGAAGATTTAACTTGGCAACAAAGAAAGAAATTTTTGCATGATGCCAAGCAGTTTGTTTGGGATGATCCTTATTTGTTCAAGATTGGAGCAAATAATCTTCTGAGGAGATGTGTGACAAATGAAGAATCAGAAGGAATTCTCTGGCATTGTCATGATTCACCTTATGGGGGACATTTTAATGGAGAAAGAACAACAACGAAAGTTCTCCAATTAGGGTTTTATTGGCCAACTCTATTTAAAGATGCTCATAATCATGCTAGAAATTGTGATAAGTTTCAAAGAGCAGGGACGATTACTATACGTCATGAGATGCCATTACAGGGCATTTTAGAGGTTGAGGTTTTTGATTGCTGGGGTATTGACTTTGTGGGACCCTTTCCTCCATCTTTAAACAATGAATATATATTGGTAGCAGTGGATTATGTGAGTAAATGGGTGGAAGCATTAGCTTGTCCTAAAAATTATGCTAGCACGGTAATCAAATTTTTGAAGCAGCATATATTTTCACGTTTTGGAACTCCAAGAGTGCCAATTAGTGATGGGGGATCTCATTTCTGCAATTATCAGCTAGGAAAAGTACTCAAACACTATGGAGTGAGACATAAGGTAGCTGCACCTTATCATCCATAAACCAATGGACAAGCTGAGGTATCTAACAAAGAGATAAAAAGGATCCTGGAAAAAACCATTACTTCATCAAGAAAGGATTGGTCACTAAAACTGGATAATGCTCTTTGGGCTTATAGGACGGCAATGAAGACATCCATGGGATTATCACCTTTTCAATTAGTCTATGGGAAAGCATGTCATTTGCCAGTAGAGTTGGAGCATAAAGCTTTGTGGGCTTTAACATTCTTGAATTTTGATCCTTATGAAACTCAGAGCACACGCATAAGGAAGATTCTGGAGCTTGAAGAAATGCGGTTACATGCATATGATTCATCCAGGGCTTATAAAGATAAGATTAAGTTTTATCATGACAGGAAGCTGGTGAGTAAAGTCTTTAATCCAGGGCAGCAGGTGCTATTATTCAACTCAAGATTGAAGTTATTCCCTGGAAAGTTGAAGACAAAATGGTCAGGACCATTTGTAGTAAAAGGAGTGCATCCACATGGAGCAATTGAATTATTTGATCCAGCTGATGATGATCGATAGAAAATTTGGGTGGTGAATGGTCAACGTCTCAAGCCTTATCTAGGGGGAGAAGTGCAACACTTGTCCATAATGATGCAGTTGGTTGATCCTTGAGATTTTGGGTCAGGCTCGTGACGTTAACACAAGCGCTTACTAAGAGGCAACCTAGTGTTCTAAACTTATTTGCTTCTGTTTTTAGAATAGGGTTTGATGTACTCAATTGGAAACTTTTTCTGTTATGATGGTTTGCATATGATTGTTGTTTGATAAGTAATGCCTGATGATGCTTTGATATTGATTGATGTTGAGATGTGCACATTATATGCTTATACAGGTGATTCACAAGCTTTGTGAACAAATGCATGATGTTGTGATTGTGATTATGATACTAAGCAGGATGTGTATATGTGGAATGTGAATGAGCTTATATGTGAGGTTTTGAGCTCCAGAGTTTTTGTGATTGAATGATATTACTTTGAAAGCATGAATAATTTTGCCTAGGTTTTCTATGATTGAATCAATTGCTTGTTTGCATCATATGATCAAGGCCATTTGTTGGTAACCCTTTTATTAGCCAAATTCATGAATTTAGCCCACTAAAAGAGAGCATTATGTGTTCTATCCTTTGAACCCTTAGCCTTGAACATAATTTAAAAACCCTTTGTGAAAAGCTTTACCTTGAGTTAAGTAGAAAATATTTTGTGGTATTGATAAATGTTCAAGTTTGGGGTTGTTGGGAAGTTATGAAAGGGAAATTGAAAGCATTGAGCTAAGAGCTAGGAACTAAGAATGTGAAAAGAAAAAGAAAAAGAGAAAGAAAAGAGAAGAAAAAGCAAAGCTCAATGCAAAGGAAAGTTGGGAATAAGTAAGAATGATGGTGATCATATGATTCTCTTAACTGAAGGGTTTTGTGATCCAGAAAAACCATTTTTCTTGTTAGCCCAGCCCCATTATAAGCCATTGAAAATTCCTTGTGATGATGCATGCTTGTGAATGTATTTGATTGTGGTTAAATGAAAGGCAAAGTCAATTCATGTGACATTGTGATAGTAGAGTGAATGAGTGATTACCTCTTATACACTTGTGTGTTTGAGTGAAAAACTTTATCTAGTGAGGAAAGATTCCATAGCACATGAACATCTTTGCTTAGTTGATTGATCATTCATGAAAAGTAGCATTTGTTGGATAGTATGTGATTGTGTGAACACTAAAGCATGTGCATGTCTTGATTGAAATCTTTGCAATGAGCTTAATTGAGTACCTACTTATCTTGAAAAGAGGATTTTTGAATGAAGTGAACCATTATATTGATTGGTAGAAGATTGAGTTACATCTTGTTTGCTTGAGGACAAGCAAAGTTCTAAGTTTGGGGTTGTGATAACAGTTGAAAAACTGTTATTTTCATGCTTAAAATTGATACTAAAAGCAACCTTTAACACTTAGAAACTAGCTTAGAATCATGCTTTTGTTCACATTTTTAGAAATAAGAGAGTTGGACAGGTTTATACTTGATTTCAGTGTTTTATGCAAGTTTTAAGGTGAATTTGATGAAAGAAGTGAAGAAGGATAGAGATGGAATCAGAAAAGAACTCAAAAAGTGCAAAAGAAGAGAAGCCGCAAGTACCGCTCAACGTCACTTTACCGTTGAGCGGCACTAATGAACACCCATTGGCTCCGCTGAGGGGTGAAAGTGCAGCTGAGGGGAGAATTGACTACGCGCTGGTACCGCTAAGCGGCGGTCTTTTGGGCTTAGGCCCACTTTTCTGTAATATTTCGAATAGTATATAAGCTTTAGGACTTCCTAGGGTTTGTATCTTTGGTTGGAGAGAAAACAAACCCTCACCTTTCCACCCCATGGAGGAAGATCTTGGATGCTAAGGCTACCTACTCAACTTTCTAGGGTTCTATCTTTCATTCTTTCATTATTGTTCATCTAGTTTCACCATGAATATGGTGAACTAAAATCTTCTTGTTGTTGGGGAATCAATGTAATCTTTTGAAGCTCTCATATATGGAATTTTGTGTTTAAACATCATATTTATGATACATGCTTTCTTTCATCATTAGTTAGGGTTTTTCCTCTTTGCTCAAAGCATGCATGGTTTAACTCATTCGATGTCATGATTATTGATTTTGTCGATATGGACACATACGGGGAAATCTAGATCCGGGGAAATTCTCCCAATAGCATATTGCCTAGACATAGGGATATGAGGGTTGGTTGCCTTTAAGCTTCTGTGCTTCAGAATTAATTATTAGGGATGCTAGGAATTGTATGAACTCGTAATTAAGGATAGGCTTTCTTGCAAGGTGATTTAGAGAATGGCATTAACATTGATGAAAAGAATGATGAATTCCTAAAGTATGAGAGTGGATAAGATGAAATTGATTACCCCAACAACATATTCATCCATGTAATTCGTTCAATGTTTTTGCTCTTCTTTCCCATTGATCATCACATGTATACATGTTTACTTTTTGTCTTTTGCATTTGAAACTTACAACAATTTGTTCACAAGTCTTAAATAATCAAGAAATCATATAACTAACTAGGCCGTGAGTCCTTTGGGAGAACGATACTTGGTCTTACCGAGTTTATTACTTGATACGATTCGGTCACACTTGCCGAGGGTGAAACAAGTTTTTGGCACCGTTTTTCGGTGTTCATAAATTTTAATAGCATAGCAAGACCGAGGGTCAATGCACCAACATGGAGGTGAAACCGACATTAATCCAACTGGTTAAGAGTAACCAGTTTAATGGGTTGTCTCATGAAAGCCCATATGAGCACCTCACAACCTTTAATGAAATTTGCAATACAGTGAAGATCAATGGGGTGCCTGACAAAGCAATCAAACTTAGCCTGTTTCCATTCTCATTAGGAGGCAACGCTAAGCTTTGGTTGAACTCTTTTCCAGAAGGGAGCTTTACAGAGTGGGAATCTGTGGTGACAAAGTTCTTGAACAAATACTTCCCACAATCCAAGGTAAACAAAGGAAAGCAAGAGATCTCATCTTTCAGGCAAGGCACGGAGGAATCACTAGGTCACGCATGGGACAGGTACAAAAGCCTATTAAGAAAGACTCCCACACATGGATTTGACGAAGTAGAAGTAGTCCTAATCTTTCTTGGAGGTCTTGGTTCACAAACCAAGCTGATGCTAGACGCCTCAGCTAGAGGCAATATCAAATGGAAGACTCCAGAGGAAGCCACAGAAATAATTGAAAATATGGCTACTAATGATAATGAGCTGAACAGTGAAAGAAGAGCTCCTATTCAACAAGATGGAGTTCTACAGTTGCAATCCAACGATGCCTTGTTAGCTCAGAACAAAATAATAATTCAACAATTGGAGAATCTCACAAAGGCACTTGCACAACTGCCAAAAGAGTGAAAGACTGTTGCACAGGTTCAACAACAGATGTGTGAACTATGTGGTGGTGACCATATCAATGGTCAATGCGCCTTTCCAGTGGAAGCTTTAGAGGATGTTAACTTCATGGCCAATCAATTTCCATATTGTCAGGGGAACTTCAATCAAGGGTGGAAACCACACCCAAGTATTGGTCAAGGACAAAGTGGGCAAGCTGGACAATTAGGGCAATTTAACAAGCAACAACAACAACCAACCTTATGGCAACAAATAGCTACACTTAATGAAAGATCAATAAGGACGGAAGAAACTCTTCAGCAATTCATACAGGCAACTGCATCCACTCAAAAGAGCACTGAAGCTGCTATTAAGAACTTGGAGATGCAAATGGGTCAAACTACTAAGCAGTTGGAAGAAAGGCCTGACAAAACTTTTGGGGTTAATACTGAGGTTAACCCTAGGGAAGAGTGTAAAGCGCTAGTGAGTGTAAATGTTGAAAAAGTTGAGTTGGAAAAAGAAGAGAGAAAAGAGAGAGAAGAGAAAGAAGAAGAGAAAATTTGTGTGAAGATGAAGAAAGTGAGTGGAAAAAGAGAAAGCAAAAAGAAAGTGAGAGAAAAGAAAAAGAGGATGAGAGAAAAAAAGAAAGAATCATATGAAAAACCTCTTCCTCATCCAAAGAAGTATCATAGGAAGAAGGAATTTGAGCGCTTTATGGAAATCTTCAAGAAATTGGAGATTGACGTTCCTATGATTGAGACACTGCAACAGGTTCCTGGTTTTATTAAATTTCTGAAGAAGTTCAGTAGAAAGAAGAAAAAGAAGATGGAACATGAGCTTTATTGGGTCAAGCTAGTGACGTTAAAAGAGCGCTTGCTGGGAGGCAACCCAGTGATTTAAGAACTTTTGGGTATTTTTGTTTTTGTTATAAGTTTGTTACAGGGTTTACATCTACTGATGGATGTTAGGCGGAAGAGTATCTACTGAAGGATACTATGTTTGTATACACCTACTGATGGGTGTTGGTAAGAAAGATTTGCATCTACTGAAGCGTGCTGGAGGATTTTCGGTCAGGCTCGTGACGTTAAACAAGCGCTACCTGGGAGGCAACCCAGTTGATTGATTTTATCTGTATTGTTTGTTTTGATTCTGCTTTAGTTGCATGATAGGGATTGAATGTTTGAGTGATCTGACAACTTAATTGCAGGGAGCAAGTGAAGGGCATGAGTAAAAGGCACCTAGGGTAAGCTAGGAAGAAGAAAAGCACAACAAGAAAGTGCCGCTGACCGGTGGTATCGTAAAATGGGCTTAGGTTGCCCCTTAGCGGAACCCGAGCCCATTAGGGTATTTTTATACCCTAAGTCACGCTTGGGCCTCTATTTTCAGATTCTTCTCTGCACACACACTCCTAAACACTTTTCCAAAGGTTCTCTACATTTTTCCTTTCATTCCTCTTTAGAAAATCTCCCTTCCACTCACTTTGTCACTAGTTTTCCATCTAAGTTTGGCATTGGGAGAGAGCATCATTGATGGGGCTAAGTTTTTCAAAGCACTAGAGTAGGATTTGTTTTATCAATCACTTTTGTTTTTAGAATAGGATTTGATGTACTCAATTGGAAACTTTGTCTGTTATCATGGTTTGCTTATGATTGTTGTTTGATAAGTAATGCCTGATGATGCTTTGATATTGATTGATGTTGAGATGTGCACATTAGATGCTTATACAGGTGATTCACAAGCTTTGTGAACAAATGCATGATGTTGTGATTGTGATTATGATACTAAGCAGGATGTGTATATGTGGAATGTGAATGAGCTTATATGTGAGGTTTTGAGCTCCAGATTTAGCCCACTAAAAGAGAGAACTACGTGTTCTATCATTTGAACCCGTAGCCTTGAACATAATTTGAAAACCCCTTGTGAAAAGCTTTACCTTGAGTTAAGTAGAAAATATTTTGTGGTATTGACAAATGTCCAAGTTTGGGGTTGCTGGGAAGTTATGAAAGGGAAATTGAAAGCATTGAGCTAAGAGCTAAGAACTAAGTATGTGAAAAGAAAAAGAAAAAGAGAAAGAAAAGAGAAGAAAAAGCAAAGCTCAATGCAAAGGAAAGTTGGGAATAAGTAAGAATGGTTGTGTTTATATGATTCTCTTAACTCAAGGGTTTCGTGATCTAGAAAAACCAATTTTCTTGTTAGCCCAGCCACATTATAAGCCATAGAAAAGTCCTTGTGATGATTGTGGTTAAATGAAAGGCAAAGTTGATTCATGTGACATTGTGATAGTAGAGTGAATGAGTGAATACCTCTTATACACTTGTGTGTTTGAGTGAAACACTTTATCTAGTGAGGAAAGATTCCATGAACATATAAGAACATCTTTGCTTAGTTGATTGATCATTCATGAAAAGTAGCATTTGTTGGATAATATGTGATTGTGTGAACACTAAAGCATGTACATGTCTTGATTGAAATCTTTGCAATGAGCTTAATTGAGTACTTACTTATCTTGGAAAGGGAGTTTTGAATGTGGTGAACCATTATATGGATTGATGGAAGATTGAGTTACATCTTGTTTGCTTGAGGATAAGCAAATTTTTAAGTTTGGGTTTGTGATAACGATTGAAAAACCGTTATTTTTATGCTTAAAATTGATACCAAAAGCAACCTTTAAGACTTAGAAACTAGTTTGAACTCATATTTTTGCTTTAGTTTTGTGAATAAGAGAGTTGAAGGTGAATTTCATGGTTTTGTGCAGGATTCCCTTGATTCTATAGGCTAATTGAATGATTTGAAAGAAGAATTGAAGTACCGAATGATTGGAGTGCTGAAAAGTCAACCAGAAAAGTCAACCAGTCAACCAGAGTGCTGAAAAGTCAACCAGAATGCAGAAAAAGTGCAACCGAGTGGCGCTGTGCGGTAATTTGGCGCTGAGCGGCAGTTATCAGGTGTCGAAATCACCGTTGAGGGGCAAAACAGTAGCTGGGGGGCAAAATGGATCATGCGCTAGTATCGCTCAGCGGTAAAATACCGCTGAGCGCCATTCTAAATGGGCTTGGACCGGTTTTCTGTTACTTTTATGGGCTTGGGTCTAATTTTCTGTAGTTTTTAGAATAGTATATAAGCTTTAGGATGTCCTAGGGTTTGGATCTTTGGCTGAAGAAGACGCAAAACACAATTTTCACCCCTTGGGGTAGAATTGGAGATGGTGACGGCTCTTCTCTTCGCTTTGTAGGGTTTTTCTATCTCTTCCATTCTTTCATTGTATTTCATCTAGTTTCACCATGAATATGGTGAACTAAAACTTGTCTTGTTGTTTGGGAATCAATGTAATATTTTGAAGCTCTCATATATGGAGTTTGTGTTTAAACATCTTATTTGAGATACATGCTTTCTTCCATTAATAGTTAGGGTTTTTCCTCTTTGCTCAAAGCATGCATTGTTTAACTCATTCGATGTCATGATTATTGATTTTGTCGATATGGACACATACGGGGAAATCTAGATCCGGGAAAATTCTCCCAATAGCGTATTGCCTAGACATAGGGATATGGGGGTTGGTTGCCTTTAAGGTTCTGTGCTTCACAATTAATTATTAGGGTTGCTAGGAATTGTATGAACTCGTAATTAAGGATAGGCTTTCTTCGCAAGGTAATTTAGAGAGTGGCATTAACATTGATGAAAAGAATGATGAATTCCTAAAATATATGAGAGTGGATAAGATGAAATTGATTACCCCAACAACATACTCATCCATATAATTCATTTAGTGTTTGTGTTCTTCTTTCCCATTGATCATCACATGCATACATGTTTACTTTTTGTCTTTTGCATTTGAAACTTATAACAATTTGTTCACAAGTCTTAAATAATCAAGAAGTCATATAACTAACTAGGCCGTGAGTCCTTTGGGAGAACGATACTTGGTCTTACCGAATTTATTACTTGATACGATTCGGTCACACTTGTGGAGGGTTAAACATGTTTTTGGTGCCGTTTTTCGGTGTTCATAAATTTGTCATCAAATAGCACCAAACTTCTTAAAGACTTTGAGTGTGTCACTCTTGGCAAAGATAAAGAAGGTACAAGTGAAGCGAGAATAGCATTCGCGATTACTAATCCATAAGAATTTCCACCTAGACTTTTCACCCTTGAGGGACGGAGTAAGTCCATGTGTAGAGGTTGCAGAGGTCTGGAAGTTGACATCTCCCTTTTGTTCTTGAAAGATTGCCTAGTTTGTTTTCCGTTTTGGCATGCATCACATAATCTCTAAGAAGCATAGCGAATATTGGGAAGACCAATGACAAGATCCTTTGATACTAACTTGTTCAGTTGATCCATGTTGATGTGAGCTAGTCTCTTGTGCCACAACCAGGCATCATCTTCCTTAGTTATCAAACAAAGGACAAACTTGAATGACGTTTCCTTAAAGTTGATTATGTAGATATTATTATGCCTTTTTTCCACAAGTAACAACTCATCAGTTGAACCGTTGTTGATCAGACAATATTTAGGTTCAAATGTAATCTTCAATCCTCTATTACATAGTTGACTGATGCTGAGTAGATTGTGCTTTAACCCTTCAACAAGAAGTACATTTTTAATTTCATACGAAGAAGGAGTTTAGATTTTACCTATATCGATGATCTTTCCTTTGTGGTTGTCGCTGTATGTGACATAACCAGAAGTCTTGTAAGATATACTAATGAACTTTGTTGGACCTCTAGTCATATGTCTTGAGCATCCACTAACCAGGTACCACATGATGCTTTTTGTTCCTTGTCTCAAGCATTGTCCTGCTGTCTCAGATTTTGCCACCACGATGAGATCCCTTTTATGTACATTTTCTTTGTTTTCACTTTGAGTCCTGTCATCTTTCTTCTTATTGAGAAATCTCGTAAATCTTTTAGCCTGCAGATTTAATCTGTGATCTGGAGTTGAACTTGTTGAGACAAGTAACTTCTCTGTTTCGTGAAATCCTTGTTTCAAAAGATTCATAGAAGTCGTTAGTAATAGAGTTTAATTTTGCATTGCAAGTAGCTGATACAAGTTCAAATTCTCACTTATCCTTCTTGTTTGAGAAACATAAGCCATTTTTCAGGATCAGTCGATTTAACAGAAGACGTAATCGACTAGTTTTTCAAATATCTTATGAAAACCAGCTATGATGTCAATGTTTGAAAATAGAATGGCTTAATCTTAAATCTTTTTCGCAAAGTGGATGCCTTTAAAAGCTTACTTGAAACGCAAGGAAAAAGATTTGTTTATGCAGCGGAAATTAAATCGATTGAATACAGTAAGAAGTCGACTGAATAAAAGAGTGTAGGGATAGATAGATCAAACGCTGAGTTTTTATACTGGTTCGGCCAAGCCTACATCCAGTGTTCTTCCAATCACAAGAAGCCAATGCACTACAATGATCAAGGTTTTTACAACAAGGTTTTTATAGCGACCTCACATCAAAAATATAAAACACCTCTCTAACCCTCTAATCAAAATATATGCATATATAAAACAAACTAGCAGCAAGAATCCCCTCTCATGGAGTCCAAACCCTTTGAGCCACCCTCAAAGTCAAGAACGCAACACGGTCTTCTTCCTGTAATCACAACAGGGAACCTCAATCCAGTCTTTCCAAGATTGTAGCCTCTGATCTCTCAATTACACCCAATGTGCAGATATGATCAGTCTTTGTATGTGTAGTTAACTTGCTCTTCAAGAATCCACAAGTAGATGATCACCAGAGTCACTTCTTGTTTCTTGGAGCTCTTTCTCTCTTTCTGTAAGAATGCACTTTCTACAAAATATATCACAAACTGTTAGATTCACAAAAGTTCTTATAGAAATCAAATTCGTGTCAATTTATAGATTTTCACAATTCAGACGCATTTTAATCGACTTAGCTACTAATGTAGTCGAATATAGCAATTCTGTTATAGCAGTTAGCAGCAATCAATGTAGTTAATTGAATGGACAATTAA
Source organism: Vigna hirtella (assembly GCA_027742795.1). Lineage (NCBI taxonomy): Eukaryota > Viridiplantae > Streptophyta > Magnoliopsida > Fabales > Fabaceae > Vigna > Vigna hirtella. Next base: position 1,600,795 of record JAHCHA010013405.1, on the reverse strand, counting down.
TGCAGTCGAATCACAATAAATGCTTGGTCAAAATATTTAAAAATATAGTCGTTGTAACATTTAACTCAAGCATTAACAGAATTTCAAAACTGTAACAGAATTAGTCGAATGCAGGTTGCATGTACTCGACTATTCAACACAGTTAAACAAAGTTTTGAAAAACTTTCTCTTCAAAAATACTCACAGCACTCTTTGAAAAAGTTTTTGCAAAGCCACGAGTTTTAATCGAGTCACCCCATAATGAAGTCGAGTTAAAACTGTTGTTTTACCGCACAATTAAAAGTTCAACATAAGTGCTTGTGGTTTTCCTTCTACAAAACATCAGACATGCATTTACTAATAAAATCAATTATATAGCACAGTGAAATGCAATGTATCAACACAATCATGTTATCAAAGCAATAGAACATGTAACACATAAACAGCACATGTGTTATTAATGATGTTGTCATCATGAAAAACCAGAAGCTTTGAGATTGTAGGTTCAGCTAAACGAGTGCTCTTCCTATCAACAATCTCAACAAGCATAAAATTAATGCTCACAACCATTCACGTCGAAGCCCCCTAGAGTTCGACGTTCTATTGGAATTAAAAAGGAAAAATAAAAGAAGGGAGCGACCTTTGGGTTCGGATAACGATAATACGACGCATGCCCAAGGAATTGGACGTTTATTGTTTGTTTAAAAGGAAAAAGAATTAAAAAGGGAGTAATCTGGCTGACAATAATACGTCGAAGTCTGAAGAAATTGACGTGAACCTCTTCGTTTCAAAACGTTGCTCCTCCTTCACCAAACATTTGCTTCCCTATAAATCTTTCTTTATGAAATATCATTTTTTATAATTTTCTGTCTTTATTTTTCTATTTATATTATGTTCAGTGGTTTTACCAATCGACATATTATTGGTGTTCTAAAACAAAAAAAAAGAATAAAAGAGTACAATGGTATATTGTGCAATAACCATTATCACATATTTAGTATGAATATGCAATGTAATGATGTAACCTTAAAATATTCAATTACAATCATACAAGTGATTTAATCAATTTAAACAATTCAATCACCATTCACTAATGTTTTCCAAAAAGAATTTCATTAATATTCAAAAGATGATTACAACCAGCAAAACAAAAGATGGCTTAAGAAGCCACTGATTACAAAATTAAAATCAAATAACGAAAATCCATATTCTTCTATTGAAAACTTATTGTTGATCCCTTTCTGGTTGTTCACATCACCTTCCTTTCCATTTTGATCGGTGATTTTTCAATCCTTTGAGTCTTTTGTCAATGACTGTGTCAGCTTTCAATTTACTTGAGTCCCAAGTATCTCTTTGAGCGATTCTAACATACAATCTATTTGCACCGCATAACCATCTAGCCTACTCATCTTCTTCAGTTTTTTTCAAATCTGTTTTGTTTGAACTCCAAGATTCAGACATGGGATAGACTTGCTGATGATTATCATTTTTTATCATGGTGAATCCAATAAGTCCTTGATGACCAATCCATTTTTGAAAGAGAAAGCTTTCTTTCCTGATCGGTTGAAAACAAGAATTCCAATCCAAACCTCTTTGATCAGGTTTATAGCAACCCCCTTGAGCTGTGAAAACCAAAATATTTCATCACTCATCCTTAAGTTGGAGAAGAACACCCTCACCAGTTTCAGATATCTGTGAAAACCACAATTTTAATCTTCCTTAGATTAAAAAACTTCCCTTGAATGTCTTCATCACTAATCCAACTTGTAGGATTAGCATTCCTTGCAATCCGGACAACCTTCCATTTTCTTCTTGATGATGATGAAGAAGCCATTTCTGATCAGATTCTGGAACGTCTTTCACATTTTTAGGGTGTGTAACTCTTCAGTTTAAAAAACACTGAGTGCGATTTCAAGTCTAGTATTTATAAAGTTGTGCATCAAATCTTATCAGTTTCAGGCCCAATTAAAATTTTCAAATATATATAGCCAAATAATATAATTTCATCAACGTCGATATCTAGCCCAATTTATTGAAATTGAACTGTCCTTGTACCGCTATCAAGTCGAACTCTTGGGGGCTTTGACGTGATGGGCACTGGAGTAGTTGGGCGCATTAGTGGCTCCCAACAGTTTTCTTTTTTTCTATAAATACAGTTTTGGAGCCATCGATAACCTCTACACCTCCGTTTATAAAATTTCTAGTAACTACTTCGTCAAAGTACACGTCCATTTTCTTTAAATACAGTTTTGGATCCTTTGGAACTACCCTTTGAAAATTCATGTTAAGTTTTTCCTTTGGTTTTGTTAAGACCTCGGCAAGTGTACCGAATCGTATCAAGTAATAATAAATGGTAAGACCAAACAATCATGACACTAAACAGTCATGTAATTACTTAACTAATTAAGACTTTGAAGAACAATTTAGGGTTTTGAATGCATAAACAAGAAAGTAAATATCAATGCACTTTTGATCAATTGAAGAAAAACACAAAGGTGAATGAATGATATTGAAATTATGAGATGGCTATGTTGTTGGGGGTTTAGATTTAACCTAGTTTACTCTCATGCATATAAGAATTCATCTTCTTCATTCAATTGTTAATGTCACTTTCTAAATTACTTAAAACCTAATCCCTCGCCAAAGAAAGCCTATCCTTAATTACTAGACAACAATCCCTTGCATCCCTCATTATTAATTTTGCATTACGATTAGAAGCTTAAAACAACCAAACCTCTTATCCCCATCCCTGGGCAATATTTATTTTGGGAGAAATTCTCCAAATCGTGGTTTCTAAATATTTCCCAATAACAAAGAAGACCATAAAATCATGCCATGAATGAACAAAACATAACAAGCAGAGCAGAGGAGAAAATCCCTAACAATTGATGAAAGAAGCATATATCAATTAAAATCAATTCAAATACATGAGAGTTCACAAGGTTACATCATTCCCCAATAACAAATTGAATTTACTTCCCCCTTGTCATGGAGAAACTAGATGAACAATGGAATAAGAATGAAAGATAAACCCTAAAAACTGAAGAGGAGAGCTTTTGCGTCCACTTTTGCCTCTAGAGAGTTGGAAAAATCTGAATTTGTGTCAATTCTTTCAAAAGATACTCCCTCTAGGACGTCCAAATCCTTATATACAACTGAATTAGATCATGGGCCAACGTAGTCACCGCTCAGCACCCCTACTTAGGGCGCCCAAGTGAGCTTGCAAGAGGAGTGGCGCTTAGCGCCCCAAGAAGGGCGCCTATGCGCGAAACGTTACATGAAGATTGGCGCTCAACGCCCCAGAAAGGGCGCTCAAGGCGTGGTTGCGAGACAACCACGCACAAGGCCCCAGAAAAAGGTGCCCAAGCGTCCTGCGATCTTCTGCAACCTTCTCTTCTGGTGCTCTTTCTATCCTTTCTGATTTCCAACTTCTTGACATTTTAACTCCTCTTCCAATTCATCCCAGTTTCCTACAAAATCACAGAAATTTAGTGAAAAAAATTCTCAATTATAACCTCAACTCTCTTATTCATCAAAATAAGTTAAAAACAAGAGAACAAGCAAGTTTCTAAGTCAAAAAGGGTTCTTTTATTATCAAAATTTAATCCCAAACAACGGTGAAATCAACCGTTATCAGGTTCTCCATCAATTCCTCTACTAATTGAAGACATTTCTTTGTTAACGATGAATGCATGGTGGAAAATCAGAGGAAAATGTTAATACTTATGAATTTCAAAAACATTCTCCATGTTTTTCTGGTTTCTTTTATTTACTTCCTGTGTTTTTTTTAATGTTGTTTCGTGTTCATGTTTGACGCTATGTTTTGTAAAATGCGACAACCTTTAACACGAAACTTAAAAGTTTAAAGTTGACGTCGGTTATTGTCAAAATTCGACGTTCATGTCTTTCTGCAGGAAAATAAAACGTTGAAGCCCCAACAGTATTAGCCGTCATATAGTTTGATTAAAAGAAAAAAAAGAATACATAATGGCGCGGTGGTTTGAATTATTACCACCATAGAACATCATGTTATCATGGTATTGGACGTGTTTTTCTGAACTTATATAATCGGTAAATCCATCATGTATCATTGTCAGAAATTAGATTCTTAAACCCTTCTTGTAAATCTCTAAATTTTGTTCTCAAATGGCTTCTTCATCTTCACGGCGTGGAAAGAAGGCTGCACAATTGGTAAGAAATTGATGGAAGCAACTCCAAGCTTCAAGAATGGAGCAGCTCCTTGGACAGAATGACGCAGCGGACTGGTTGGATGAATGGCAAACGAAGGTGCACACCAGGTGTTCAATGGAAGGTTTGGTGCGGTTTTGGAGGTGTGTTTGCAGTGTTTCTAGCTCAGACAGCCTTCCAAGAGGGAAGGAAGCTAGAGATAAGTGTGCTAAGAAGGCACAAGTCAATGAACTTGAAGAAGAAGTGGCTGGAACCAATTCAACAGCATTTCTTTATTCAATTCAAGTTGAATTTACAATGGATGAGCTCTCTTTTTATAGGCAAAGATGAGCTTTGGAAGTGTGCTATGAAAGCTATCTTAGTCTACAAATGTAAAACGTGCAGACTCCAAGTGCAACAGCTGTTTCCAATCCATGTGTTCCATATGTTCCTCATGGAAAAGGTGCTAAATGAAGGAAGTCACCCGGTTGCTTGTGTTTCACGTTTTGCACATGTAAAATGTGTAAAACGTGTTTCTTTCATGGCTAATTAATATGTAGCAGCAAGGCTTCTTTGGCAGCATCATTATAGGTTCCAATTCCTTGTTATTTGGCCTACAAAACAACATAAAGTATTTTAGTTAAAGAAGAACATGCTAAGACTTTAGAAAGAAAAGATTAAGTCCTTTATTCAACTTCCCTTTCTTGGTCTTAGAGTAAAGTTGATACTTCTTTGGATGGGAAGTCCCTAAAGGGGTTGCCATCAGAAATGCTAGTCCAAATGGGTGGATCATTGATGACGAAGAACGATACAAATTTGGATGTTATAGAAAACTCTTCGAGGTGGTCCCTCACAAGTTCTTGGATCTGGAATTATTCAAAAGGGAGGGGTTTCTCTTTCAAGAATGGCTTGTAGATGTTGGTCTATCAAAATTTGTAGAAATGACCGGTGATTGATATCCTGACCTAGTAGAAGTCTTCTACCACAATCTGAAGGTTTTCGATGGTGTTATATGCTCTTGGGTGAAATGTGTCGATATTAACATTGATGATGAAATATGGCTATCTTTTACTGGTCCCAAAGCAAAAGGGTTCATGTCTCATGAAAGAAATTATGAACTCAACCAATGGACCAACAAGAAGAAAATTTATAAGGAATATCTGAGAAGTCCAAAAAGGATAAAGGTATACAAGCCGTAACTACTTGATGGTTTGAAAATGGAAGAAAAAATGTGTGCTTTTGTACTTACTTGGGTAATACTACCTGGAAGATGTATACGTGATCGTCTAACTATTGAAGATTTATTTTTGGTTCATGCCATAGAAACCCGGATACCAACCAACTGGGTTGCTGTTATGAGTGAGCACATGATTGGAATTGCAAGTCGTCGTGGAAATAATCTGCCATATGGTGTTTTTATCAGCAGTGTATTGAAGCATCGTCAAGTTGCTTCTTTAGACCATCTGATGATGAAGATGACACAACAGAAGATGAGTCTATGGAGACATCTGACTCAGATTAGGAAGAAGAGTCCATTGTAGTTTATTTTTCTGAAATTAATGTAATATTTTAATATAGTTTAGTATATTTTTTTATGTTTGAACTCTGTTTGAAATTTTAATATATACTTTTCGAGGTTATATTTTCATATTTTTCCTATGTTTAATGTTATTATGGAATTTTTTAAATCCTTGTAGTTTTTTTACGTCAAACTCTCAAAAACATCGACGTGTTAAAGGAATGCTACGTCGAATATTGTAAAAGTTGACATCAGTGATTAAGTCCATTTCTTTAAATACAATTACGGATCCTTGATCTAGTCAAAATTTAGGTGTAACTTGTAACTCTGGTAACAATTTTGTTTTGGTTTTCTCATAGCTTTTTCAAGGTCACAAAAGTTTGGGTGATGCATGAAGGAGCTACAGAAATCAAAAGACATAAGTTAACAGGTTTGGATTTCGTTTCAAGTAGTATAATTTGAATGACTTTTTCTTTTGGTTTTCCATTCATTCCTCCACTAAACGAAGATATTTCTTTGTTAACGTTCAAGGAATGGTGGAAATCCAGGAAAAATGTTAACACTCATGAAATTTAAAAACATTCAATATTTCTCTACGTCGAACGAGACGAGAGTTCGACGTCAACTGCTTAAGTAGACTATTATTTTTAATTGTTTTGAAGATGTTTCCACCCTAAGAAATCAAATAGCTCATAAATCTAACGGTAGAAAACAACTCCAGGACAATTTAAAAAAAGAATCATACATTGCCAAATGATGAAGTTGAACAACTTTTTTATAAATTTATTTTAGTTCTCAAAATTGTTTCAGCATTAAATATATTGTGAACCATATTTCTTTTTCCTCTGCAATTCCCTTTCACTACGATAACTTATCCATTTATGTGCTATAAAAAGCATTTGGTTGACTTGAATTTCAACGGTCACTTTCATATTAACTGAAGCCTGAATGCGGCACTTTGAAATTTAAGTGAGAAAATTGCAATTTAAAGAACACATATGTTTTGAGATCTACAAAAAGGAAAATGCTAAGACATAAAAAACATGAATCCTAATATGTTCAATACGGAAACAGGAGACAAGGGGTTACGTGAAATGTAAGCTACATTTATAAATGAACCGATAAAATCAACGGGCTAAGAGATAAACATACATTAAATCTTATATAATTTTTTTGGATCTTAAAATTATTTCAGCATTAAACATATTGTGAACCATATTTCTTTTTCGTAAGAACTTCCCTTTTAGTAAGATATCTTAACCATTTCTGCACTTGAATTTGAAAGGGCACCTTCATATGAAATGATAATGAATGCGCCACTTTCAAATACAAGTTAGCAAATTGCAATTTGAGGAACATAAATGCTTCGAAATTTAAAAGAGAATACAAAGGAAATAAAAAACATGAATCTTAATATGTTCAATAGGGAAATAGGAGGCCAGGGATTACGTGAAATTCAAGCTATATTTAGAGATGAAATGATGAAGCGAAAGTCAAGCTACATCATATAATTATCCTTAGCAACTACAACAGTCCATCATCTGTAGGAACGTCGAAGCTCAGTCGTAGTCAACGTTCAAACATCATTCAGTGAAAAGTAATAAACCTCTTTTGATTCAGATAAGAACTAATTGACGTCCAACACCCCAAAAATCGACGTGAAAAACATCGTTGGAAACAACCACTACAAAAAAAACCTTATTTAGAGGAGGTTATTTTGGGGAGGTTATAAAAAACCCCCTCAAATTAACATACTTTAAGATGTTTAATTTAAACTATCTAACTGACAATATTGGTGGGGGTTTTAATTCCTTTCAAGAAAGATTTATAACCTTTACTAATAAAAATATATTTTTATTCATCATTTTCTAATTCTTTTACATTTTTCCCTCTAAAAATTTTAGACTAAGTTTCATTTTAACAATTCTAAAATTTTATTCCCTCCAGATCTAAAACCCATTTCTGCAAGCCATTATTTTTCTAAGAATTAATTTTCCTCTAAAACTCTTCTGAAAATTTCTTCCTTCATTTCACCTGAACCCTAGTTTCTCCCTGCATTCCATCCGCTCACTCCCTCTTCTTTCATTTCTCGTCCCAGTGTTTTCCTTTTCCGTTCAGATTCGTAGTCGGCGAACAGAGCTGCAACGGTGGTTCTGCAGACTGGCAGACAGCGGAGCTCATAACATCACGGTACATCGTTCTATAACCCTTTGTGCTTTTATTTGGTGCAGCGTTTTACTGGGATATCTTCTTCTCAGTCTCAATCATGTTTTTCATGAACGAGTAAATTGAGTTCTTGGTTAAGGAATTCGACTTCCGTTCCACATGGACCAACACATTTGGTTTTCCTTCTAGTTGAGGAGTGTAGACTAAATTTCTCTTGGTTATCCGTATAGTAATGAAATTCTGTATTTGTGTAAGTGCATTGTTAGCAAAATCACGTTTTCTTCTGGTTAAGCGACAAAATTATGAATGGGTACACCAACACATGAACAGTTAGTTGACAAATCATAGAGCCAGAATTTGGCGAGGCGAGCTTTGTGGAGTAGATAGGTGTTGCTGATAATCCCCTGTACATTGGGGTGGAAAATACTACTAACAAGTTGATGATGTTCTCCAGTGGTGGCAGAGTGCTAGTGTCAGTGGGTGGACAGACAAACAAAATGGACTGTGGGAACAAAATCCGTTGGATTATAGTCTAGAGGAAATTAAACAACTAATTAGCACTAATAACAGTTTTAACAACTTTTTGTTTGATGATAAGAAGACAGAAGAAAGGTTCACGTATTACTGATGCTGACTCCGGTTAGAAATTAATTAAGAACATCTCAGACTTGTGACTTGGACTGAGTTTATGTTACCAAAACTTAAATTCATGTAGGTCTAATCACCAAACAAAGATACAAATAGTTCCAATGCTTAACTAATAAACTCTTGATTGTCAAGAATTTGAAATCAGGTTCGTTACTGTCTGTATTCATATAATGCAAATTATGCCATTTATAATGTATGGCCCAAAGTTAGGTAGGGGTGATGTAATTCTCATGTGTATTTAATCTGCTCAAGCATAATCCTTAGCACATAAATAGTCCTGAACGTTTTTTTACTTTAACTTGTTTGTATAGCTATTTCACAAGTTCCAGATTAGCCTACGGTGAATAAATTGGACTTTTATTTTGTTTTGCAGCTGGTCCCAACTCTTGGAATCTCTTCCTCTTCCAAATGTAAGAATAAGCATACTTTGGAATTTTTTCAGTAGTTACTGTACATCTGATGTTGCACCACATGCTAGTATGCAATCTTTGGAAACTATTTAGCTTTTACTATCCGACTTTAAGTTTTGGAACTATTTAGCTTTTACTATCTATAACCACTTTCTTTGTTTCAAACCACATTGTAAAAGCTTCCTTTTTGCAGTTCCCTTGCCAAGGCAACCCTGCCCTTTCAAACCATAATGATGTCCTAAAACATCTTCCAAACATCATATATAGTTCAATAATATTTTTCGCATATCACATGCATTATCTATTATTATATGTCACATGATAATTTTCTTATAAAGTCAATCATACACCTAAAAGCACAAACACCAAAGTGCTTAATGCTCAATTATTGAAGTGTTGATTATAAGATTATGATGGTAACATAAAGTTAGCCAGAGTTCAAGTTTCTTGTAAATCTGAGCATGTAGTGAAGAAAATTTCTTTGCACAATGTGCTAATGTGGGGGACTCCACCTGTATTATGAGGTTTGTTTATCTAATCAACTGGAATGCTTTGGTAGCTTGTTTAAATTTTGAATGGGTCAAGGGTAGGAAAAATGACAACCAGGCTATCAGAAAACTAATGGTTATAATGGTTTATACTAGTTTCACTTCACTTTTCTTGTTATGTTAAGATGCATGTGATCTATAATTTATTGATAGATAATATTTTTACGCAAGAAAATCATGGCATTATTAGTTCTGGAACCTTTGAAGTGGTTGGTAGCTTTGCAGTTTTGTCTATTTGAAAGTTTTCACTGGTATTAACTTAATGCAACAGTTGCAGTACTAATAGATGCCTTTTCATATCTGAGTGACTAAGTAATGTTTTAGCTATAGATTTTGAACTTTTGATTTTCTTGACTTAAATATTCTAGAATTCTTGTGGTTACACTTTTATGAAATGTAGTGTATCTTATTATAATATGTAGTGTATCTTTTGAAACAAAGCTTCCTGTTGTAATATCTAGTTTCTGTTATGAAACAAACTTCCTGTAATAATAATGTAAAATTTAATAGGCTACGAAAAAGTTTTTGATTTAATTACTTCTTTTTTTTCATTCTTGTTTGTACAATAGATGCTACAAAGTTGATAACACAAGTATATCAAATTTCATAACTAAAAAAACATTAACTTATTAAAGAAATACAACTGGGAGAACAGAGATATTAAAGATTAATTAAAGTATGCATGCATTATTCAAACTGATAAAAGAATGGGTGTGGGATATAATGATACTTTCATTTGGTAATGTTTACAATACGCATTTTTGTATCTTTTGTTATATGATTATGTATTTTTTGTTATATTTCGGAATGAAATTGTCATAACAAAACACTACTTAATTGATGTTGCAGGTTCCTCTTTTAAGTATTGCAATCTCACAGTTATCAAGGTTAGTAGAAACAAGTGTTTAATTTTTTTTTAATTCATTATTTGTTTTTATTTTCCATGAATATTGTATTCTTTCTTATGTGTTAGTGTATTTAAGTTTGTTTAGGTCTATTTTTGAATGGATAAGTCTTGGATAACTAAGCCTCGAAATACAGTTGAATACTCAATTGGTTTAGAAAAATTCTTAGATTTTGCTTTTGAGAATGGAGCTTCTGGAGACACAATTCGATGTCCATGCCCCAAATGTGGGTTTGTGAAATGGCAAACTAGAGGCATAGTTGAAGAGCACTTGATTTTAAAACAATTTCCCATAAATTATGTTATTTGGAATCTTCATGGTGAAAGGCAAAGACAAGATATTTCTAGAAATGAAGATGAGTCACAAGTAGAGGCATTTCATTTTGAAAATGCAATGGAAACAATGATAAATGAAGCATTTGGACATTATAGGCAAGAAGGTACTAATACAGGCAGATCACAACCATTGGGTGAAGATGATGTTAGTAATGAAAGGCCAAGGGAGAATCATAATGAATTTAATGAGTTTCTCAATGATGGAAATCAAATATTGTGTGATGGGAGCAAGTACACAAAATTAGAATTTGTAATCAAATTATATCATATCAAGGTTTTGTGTGGATTAAGTGACAAGGCAATGACTATGATCCTAGATTTGCTAAGAGATGCATTTAGTGAAGCAAAGTTGCCTCTTTCTTTTTATGAGGCTAAGAAAATCATCAACAAACTTGGTCTTAACTATACCAAAATAGATGCATGTCCGAATCATTGTATGTTATATTTAAGAGATGATGAAAAAGATTTGCAAACATGCAAACATTGTGGTACATCTAGATGGAACCCAAAGAAGAAGAAAAAGCAACCTGCAAAAGTTTTACGTTACTTTCCTTTGAAACCAAGATTGCAAAGATTGTTTATGTGCTCTAAGACTGCAGAGCATATGAGATGGCATTCTTCAGAGAACAAGGATGGAGTTATAAGGCATCCAAGGGATGGTGAGGCATGGAAGACATTTAGTGTAATGCATCCTGAATTTGCTTTAAATCCTCGAAATGTTCGCTTAGGCCTTGCCAGTGATGGTTTTAATCCTTTTGGCACTATGAGTTCTACTTATAGTATTTGGCCAGTGTTTTTAATTCCATACAATCTTCCACCTTGGCTTTGTATGAAGCACACTTCATTGATCCTGTCCATGATCATTCCAGGTAAGCAGATGCCTGAAAATAGTATTGATGTGTACTTACAACCCCTTGTGGATGAGTTACGTGAGCTATGGAATGATGGGGTAGAGACCTTTGATTCTTCATTGAATGAAAGTTTTAGAATGCGAGCAACTCTTATGTGGACAATTAGTGACTTCCCTGGCCTTGGTATTTTATCTGGTTGGAACACACACACAGGTTTAGCTTGCCCTACTTGTAACTTTGATGCAGAACCTTGTCGTCTTCCTCATAGTAGGAAGTGGTGTTTTATGGGACATCGTCGCTTTTTAAGTAGAAACCATAGATTTAGATTGAATCGTGTTCGCTTTGATGGAAGCACTGAAGAACGGAATCCACCACTAAAATTATTTGGATCTGACATTTTTAGGCAAGTGGAAAATATTAATGTTACATTTGGGAGAGGAATTCATTTGGATGGTAGAGGAAAAAGATGTAGACAAGAAGTTAAACAGTGGAATAAAAGAAGCATTTTCTTTGAACTTCCATACTGGGAGTCTAATTTGTTACGTCACAATTTAGACTTCATGCACATTGAAAAGAATGTATTTGACAATTTAATCTATACTTTGTTGAATGAAAAGCCTAAATCCAAAGACAATCTTAATGCAAGGAAAGATTTGAAGGAAATGGGCATAAGACAGGATCTTTGGCCAGATGATAATGGAAAATACCACCTTGCTTTGTTTTCACTAACTCGTGATACGAAAAAGTTGTTTCTCAAAACTTTGAAAAATGTTTTAGTACCTGATGGTTACTCAAGTAACATTTCTAGATGTGTTGATGATGTTCAACATAAAATATCAGGACTAAAAAGTCACGATTGTCATATTATTATGGAGCAATTACTTCCATTGGCAATACGTAATTTGTTACCAAACCATGTCATTGCAACCTTGGTGGAGTTTTGCTCATTCTTTAAGGCCCTTTGTAGTAAAAGCTTAAATGTTGAAGACCTTGAAATGCTTCAAAATCGTATTGTGGTTACACTTTGCCACTTAGAGATGTTATTCCCACCATCATTCTTCACAGTTATGGTTCATTTAATTATCCATTTGGTAGAGGAAGCAAAGCTTGGAGGTCCAGTTCATTATCGATATATGTATCCTATAGAGAGGTAATTGCTAACTACTTTTACTTCAAGGTATGATATTATATGTATCCAATTTATTTAATGTAATTATTTATCATTATTATAGGGAATTAGGTCATTTAAAGACCTTTGTACGAAACAAGGCACAACCAGAAGGTTCTATAGCTGAGGGATACTTAGCTGAAGAGTCTCTTACATTTTGTTCTAGATACATTGAAGATATAGAGACAAGGTTCAATAGACAACGACGTGTTTGTGATAACCCAGATGATAATGAGTGTTTTGTTTCATCTATATTCCCACTAGGTGGGAAGGTGGTAGGAGGTTCCTCAATGTTTACTTTAACTCATATGCAAAAGCTACAAGCCCATCGATACGTGCTTTTAAATTGTGCGATAATCACACCGTTTGTTGAGTAAGTACACTACATTAAGTGTGTGATTTGTAGTTAAACAAATTGAACTACATTATTCTTGTATTTTATGGATATAATGTAATTAATTTTTATAGTGAATTTAGAGATCTAATGAAAAGAAGATCAAGAGGAAGGCGACCTTCAACTACTGAGATAGAAACTAGAGTGTTTAAAGAGTTTGTTGATTGGTTTCAAAGGCGGGTGGGTGATCAAATATAACACTTTCTCTTACTTACCAAGTTTTCTTTTAATTATATCTAACATTATTTCCTTATTTAGATGATGAATCCAGAAACAATAAATTCAATGTCTACTGACTTGAAGTTTCTAGCACGAGGTCCATTGGATAATGCTAGAAGATTTACTGCTTACAACATCAATGGGTTCAAATTTCGAACATTGACTCGTGATGAGGGATTGAGAACACAAAATAGTGGTGTCTTTTTAACATCTAATACAGCTTGTGTTTCAAGTACTGTTGATAGGAACTTAAGGCAAGCAGACTTATCCTATTATGGAAAGTTGGAGGATATTATTGAGCTTAATTATTATGGTCGATTCAAAGTTGTTCTTTTCAAGTGTAAGTGGGTAGATACTACACGAGAGAGAGGATATAAAAAGGATCAATGGAATTTTAATTGTGTTAACTTTGATAGACTTATTCATATTGGAAACCGTGAAGAACATGAACCTTATATTGAGGCATCTCAAGCACAAATGGTATATTATGTTGATGATGTGGTTAATGAAGGATGGAGTGTTGTTGTGCATGTAAAGCCAAGAGATTTGTATGAAATGGGAGAAGAGGTACAAGAAGAGTTATATGAAAACGAACCATACCAAGATCAAGAGTTGGACAAATTTTATAGTAATGACAATGAATATGTTCAATTGGCTACAAACCATTTAGACGAGGATATCAATTAGTCAAATGTATAATTGACTCATGGTTGATTTCTTAAAGTGATGTTAGCTGAGACTTGTAGGTAAAGTAACACTATTATCACCTTATCCATTTTATTGCTATGACCCACATGTCTTTTTACCATTGTGCTTGACCAATATATAAAAAATTATAATCTCAACTGTTAAAAATCCATCATCTATATTATTTTAATCAATGACTTTTACAAGTTAATAAATTTATTATATAGAAATATCTGTGATTAGACAAGAATACTGTGTAGTTAGCACTTTCTCCCAAGTAATACTCTCTCTTATACTGAATTAGTATACTGGTTCTTTGATTCAGTAGAACTAAAAGAAAGTTCAGATTTAATATAATAAATTTTAAATATTATTCTTTAAAAAGAAAAATTATTTCCATTATTTTGTCACAGTTTTTTGAAATGAATCATTTTTATTTCTAATTTATTCCTAGCATTATTTCTATGCATCACTGCCAATTTTGTACTATTTAAAATGTCAAATTATGAATCACTAATGTGCTGGACCCTATGTTGATAAGCATGTAGCTGAACCTTCTTGGTTGAACTGATGAATTGGCTGAACCTTCTTGGCTGAATTTGATGATTTTATTTGGATTTTGAGGGTTTGCATTTGTTGTTTTGATCTTGTTTTTTTCCTAGTTACTCATTTCGTATTTCAATTCTTATCAATGCATATTTTGATTCAATTGAGTTGGTTTTGGTTATAAAACTTCATTTGAGTCTATATAAAAGGTCCATGCCTGAATGAACCTGACCCCAATCGGGGTATTGATTTCGCTTTTCCTTTCCTTTTCAATAGCTTTTGATTTACTGAGTTAGTAGCTAAAATGAATTGAATGGCTAATTCTTTGTGATGTAGCTTTTTGAGGAGTTGGCCTACAGAAACTTGGTTCAGTGTTAAGTTTGCGTAGTCTTTGAATAATCTTTAGCCACTTTATTGTGTTATTTTTTTTGTTCATGATTGTGTTTTTTATATTTCTTTCTTTTAATATTTGTCATGAATATGTAGCCATGCCAAAGGTCAAGCGATTCCGAAATCTACAAAAATCATCACCTCAACCTGAATCTTTAGGTACTTTACCATCAACAAATGCTACAGTGACTTCTCCATTGATTGAAGACCAATCACCATCAACAAATCCTACACCATTAACAAATCCTACAATGTCTGAATCCATTGAAGTACAACCACATGTTTTAATAAGTCCTTCACCAACAAATGAGACCTCATTACATGATTCATTGAACTCAACACCATCGATGCCCACAGAAAACATAGAGCAACCTACAACATCCAAAAAACATGTTGGACGTGAATCTTCATCATATTGGAATGTCGATACAATAGGTATAAGCCATTTATTTTTCTGCATGCATAATTTTTTAAATTTTACTTATGGTTGAGTAAGTTTTTTTTATTGTTAAAGATCTAGAAGGAGTTATGAAGAAAATAAAGGTGAAGGTCAGAGAAGTAAATAACTTACCTAATGGGAAACGCATCATTGTAGAGTTTGATGAGGTAGGCATGGCTATAGGCGAAGGACAAGGAGTACTTGCGGGATATTGTAGGATATTGGCAACAGATGATAATTTATTTCCAATTAATTTTGAAAGGTGGTCTGGCAAAACAGGCATGCCTAACACCTATTTCTTAGAATGCTTTAAGGAAGTGTTACAGGTATATATATATCATTCATGTATTCAAATGCCGCACACTTACTTTTTACTCACTAACCAATGTTTTCTTTTTTTCAAAAGCTTCGATTTTGTTTTAAGACTACTCAAGCTATTGCCCAACGATATTGCAAATTAACTTTGGGTAAGAAGTGGGCTGCACATAGACAAAGTTTATGGAATGAGTTCTATGATCCAACAAAAACAAAAGATCAAATCATATGTAATGTGCCGACCGGAATAGACAGAACTCAATGGGCTCACTTTGTTACATATCGTCTAAAACCGGAGACAATGGTACAAGTTTCATTATTGTTTGTGTATATTGTTATTTTGATTGTTATGTTAACTTACAATTGTTTTTTTCATAGGAGATTTGTAAAAAAAATGGAGAAAATCGCAAGAAGCAAGTAATTCCTCATACTGGTGGCTCTAAACCTATCTCAAGAAGAAGACATGAGATGGTATTAGTACACATGACGGTTTTTAGTATTTTTCAAAATTTACTATTGACTTTAACTTATCCTTTTATTTAGCTTTTGGAGAGTGGAGAGTTGCCTAGTCGTGGAATGTTATATATCGAAACTCATAAAAGAAAAGATGGCTCATTTGTAAATGAGGCGGCAAAGGCTATAGCGGTTAGTTTTACTATAATATGATATTTTCAAACATTATGCTTCAATATTTAGATCTTTGACTACAACTTGTTATATGCCTATAGGAACAAATTGAAGTGGGTTTGAGTCAAAGCACTGCTGATGAATCACAGGTTTCCCCTCAAGATGTTGTTGGTAGAGTGTTAGGCCCAGAGCATTCTGGGAGAGTGCGATGCATGGGTTTGGGAGCAGCGCCTACTAACTCATTCAGAAATACAAGAATGCGACTTTCAGATTTAAGCATTGGTTCATCTAGTAGTGCCACATCATCAACATCTTCTAATAAGTGGGAACAAAAGTACATGAATTTAGAATCCCAAGTTCAAACCACCTTGGGTGCATTGAAAGCATATATGATAATGAAGGAAGGAAAGATTCCTGATGAATTGGCTACCTTCTTTGATTCTCAACCACAAGTAAGTTACTAAATAAGTATAAGTAATATGCTTGATTTACTATAATTATTGTGAGCACATGCAATTGAGTTTTGGAAATTAGTTTAACAGATGTTGATTAGTCTTGCTTTTCCAATATATTATTCATTATTCAAGTTCTGAGTACGATGGTTGCAGTAAGATTTATATGCATAGTGTGAGAATTAGGTAGTTAGTTATTGTTTGTATCTGTGTTGTAGTTAGCTTTATTGATTGTTGCAGTAAGATTTATATGCAGTGTGAGAAGTACTGGTCCATTGCATTTTATATATGGTGTAAAGTAGTAACTGCAGTAGCCAAGGAAAATTGAGCTTTCGAATAGACACGAGTAGTGGGAAACTATTGGATTGTCCTTTGTGATGTTGTGAAATTATACCATTTGCTTTTTGGAAACCCCTTTTTTATGGGTTTGGTCTGATTGTAGTTATAATATTAACAAACATTGGGCCCAGAGATTGTCACTACTTTAACTTAAATTCTATTGTACTGTATTTTAATGTCGATACATAAGATGATTTTGAGTCAAGTATGTATATCTGTATATTTATAGTCTGTAGCTGTTGTCCTCAAGTTATAAATTGGTTATACATAAGATTGATTTTTTAGAACATGTTTATTCTATTTGATAGAAGATGTTTATTCTATTTGATTGATAGAACATGTTTATTCTATTTGATTGATTTTTTATATATTATTTTCAAAATGTGAGCACATGTAATTGAGTTTATTTTATTAATATTTTTTATATTATTTCAGCAAGCTCGTGATGCAAATGAGCCAGAGTCTCCTTTGGGAACAAGACAATCATCTGATGGAAGTAACCTTTAGGAAATTTATGATATTGTTTTAGGATAAAACTATACTTAGTTTATTATGAATTGGGATCACATTTCTTTCTTTGTAACTATTTCTGCAATAGGATTACATTGACTTCTAGCCTATCCTTCTGTAACATACAATTGTCTCTCAATTTATTTTTCTAAATTCCTTCCTACTCAGGGGTTTTTGTTCTATGGTATCAATTTTTTATTCAGAGGAATCATATTTGTTTGGTATTTAATAATTTAAAAAAAATAAATTTACTTAATTTTGAAATAAAAAAAAAGAAGAAAAGAAAGAAATTGGTGAAAATAGGTAGTTATTATATATTTTAATAATCATTAAACAAAAAACGATATTATATATTTTAATAATCATTAAATAAAAAAACTGACAAAAATATAGAAAACTTTTGTGATCAAATAGTTGAAAATAAAAGAGGTTAAAACCCCCCACAAAATAATAGTCAGTAATAGAGGAGGTTTTTACCCTCCGTAGAAAAACCTCCGCAAATTGAACGCGATACCAGGGGTCGCAAAAAACCCCCGCAGATAGTTTGTGGCGACTCAAACTTCGGCGGTTTGGAAAACCCCCGGAATTTATTTTGCGGAGGGTGAAAACCCCCGCAAAGCGAAAAAAAAACCTCCTCTAAATAACCTTTTTTTTGTAGTGAACACACCGTTAATGTCCCAACTACTCCAATTTCCTTCACGTTGAAACCCCACAGACTCAGACGTGCTATTTAATGATTAAAAAGTAAAAAGAAAAAAAGAATAAAAATTAGATGAATCATTAACGAAAATTATACATGATAAAAGCAGTACATCGTGTAATTATGCTTAGTAACTGCCACATTGTATAAACGATGAAGCCCAGCCAAATTCGACGTTCAAACATCATTCACTGAAAAGGTAAAAAATCTCTTTGGATTCTGATATGAACTCCTTGCTGACTAAACCAAGACATTTCTATGATATAGGACGTCATTGATCAAAAATATCTGACATCAATCTCCAGTCTTTTGCATTGAATATACTCAAAATTTGACGTCAATTGTATAAATTTAATTTGTATTGCAGTTGTTTCCACCATAAGAAATCAAATAGCTCTGAAATCTAACGGTAGAAGACAACTCCAAGACAATTTAAAAAATCATTCATACATAGTTAAATGATGAAGTTGAACAACATTTTTATATAATTATTTTAGATCTGAAAATTGTTTCAGCATTAAACATATTGTGAACCATATTTCTTTTTCCTAAGTACTTCCCTTTCAGTAAGATAACTTAATCATTTATGTACTATAAAAAGAATTTTGTTGACTTGAATTTCAAAGGCCACCTTCATATGAACTGAGACTTGAATGCGATAGTTTGAAATTCAAGTGAGCAAATTGCAATTTAAAGAACAGACATGTTTCAAAATCAAAGGAAAGGAAAACGCCAAGGAAATAAAAAACATGAATCCTAATATGTTCAATACGGAAACAGAAAGCAAGGGATTACGTGATGCAAGCAATATTTATAGATGAACCGATGACATACATCGTGTAATTATGCTTACTTACTGCACACTCCACCATCTTGTATATGAACGTCGAAGCCCCGCCGAATTCGACATTCAAACATCATTCAGAGAAAAAGAAATAAATTTCGTTTGATTAATATAAGAACAAATTGACGTCCCGCCCCCGAGAAATTGTCTACTTTTCAATCACCCGCAAAGAAAGTGAGATTTGGAGGGATTGAAGTTAAAAAGTTTGATGTGCCCTTCTATATTCATATAATTCCACTTTCAATTTTGCTAAGTTAATATAATCGATTCTAAGTAATAAAGAATCGATTCAAAGCGTTATAATTAATAAATGTAAATGAGCTTTTAATGATTATTTATGGTGAAATTATTGACAACGTGGCTGGATATTGATCACACATTTGTTAAAAATACTAAAAAGCAAATTCAATAATGCATGAAAGGGGTCAAATTTGTTTTTCTAATAATGTTAATTATAGTATTTTTTATATCATAATCATTTATACTAATAACTAATAACTAGTTATAATTATTAAGTTTTTCAAAATAATTTATTTGAATGTGGCCAAATTTTTGGAGTAAGAGTTCGTTTGAATTTTTATCATCGTCGACTTTTTAAATTTGAGGTTTTTATAACCGCTTATGTGGTAGTCATGATTGGTCTATTTCAAAGATATAGACCAATAAAATAGTGACACAGTCTATTGTCCAAAAGTTGTTAACATATCATGGTCCTTAACAAAATTTTGGTGGTCGAATTCTGTCAAATTTCTATCATGACCTGGCCCGTTCGTCTCGACTTTTGGCTTGGACTAGAGGTTCACAAGACAAAGATGGAGACGCCATAATCTAGCAGATTGATAAGAAAAGGAAGATTCACCACAAAGATGTTAATCTTTGATAAGAATCTGAGTTGTAAACCTGTAAACCAAGAGAATCCTCTCTCAAAACTGCAAATGCATATATTATGACTTCCAAAGTGTCTACATATTTATTTGGTGCCCCTATATATAACTATAAATGTTTAAGGCAGCTAAGAAACCCTAAAAGAAAGCCCAATGGAATTGGGTCCAAAAATAACTTGAAAAATATAAACAATTTGTTTGTAATTAAAAGAAAAATACAATTTATTTTATTTCCTATATTAATTATTCTTTAGGAGATAGTCCTTTATCCTACCTTTGGCTCGGGTCAGCCTATCATGACCTTTGGCTTAGCCCGACCCGTTTCAACCTTCAACTTATGTTAGTCGGTCTAGACCTTTAGTCTGAATCAACCCATCCCAACATTCATTTTGGGTCAACCAGTCTCAACCGTTAGTCAAACTTGACCTACCTTAATCGTCAATCGAACCCATTCTAGTTTAATTTTTGGTCCAGAGCGGTATGTCTTGACCTTTAATCCAGGACGAGTCTTGGACTTCGATATTCACGTTGTCTCTTCTCGATCTTTGGCTTGGTTTGATGCATCTCAGTTGTTAACTTGTCTCAATATTTTTTTCTAACTAACCTATCTCAATTTTTGTCCACAATAATCTATCTTAACCTTCAGTTTGTCAGTCAACTTAATTTTTTCTCAAATTTAAAGTATTACTTTTTAAAAATCAATCAAAGTCTTTTAGTATAATCATACCTACTTTATCCTAAAATTAACACATACCTAGAAAGAGACATTGAAGACTTGACTTATGTTTTATCAAACCTATCTTAATCATAAAAATTTTAAAGGAGAGGAAAGAAATATAAAGTTTGGAAATGTTGTTGAATGTAATAAAAAAATATATTTACGGTGTAGACTATTTTACATTTTTAATATGAAAAAAGTTAGTTCGGATGTTGAAAAAACATTCATTTCACATGACTTTTAATAATATAATAATATTTATTATGATTTTAACTATTGTGATCTATAACTAAAACTCAATTCTCATAAATTATTATTATTATTATTATTATTATTTTCCATATGAAATTAAAATAATATTTTAAAGAAATAAAATTTTATTCTCTTTAAATTTCACCCACAAATCTTTCTTATATTTTATAATATGTAAATATTACAAGATAAATTTACACAAATTTATAATATCAAAATACTAAAAAAATTGTAAATCTTATCTTAAAATATAAAGGTAATGGGAGGTTTATAAAGGAAAAAAGGACACAAAAGGGCGAGAGGCTGAAGAAGAAAACGTCGAATATCTGTAGAATTGGACGTTGCATTTGTAATGGGAGGTTATCTTAAAATGTAAATATTATCTTAAAATATAATGGTAATGGAAGGTTATGGGAGGTTTTATAAAGGAAAAAAGGAAGCAGAAGGGCGCGAGGACGAAGAATAAAACGTCGAATATCCGTAGAATCCGACGTATCCTTTGTCTTTTTTCAAGCTCTTTGTCTTTTGGCTGAAAATTAGTATGTCGATGCCCAGTATAATTCGACGTCTCCTTTGTATTTTTAAAGCTGAGAAGTGAGAAGTTAAAAACTCTAGATTGTGAAAGACGTTCCGAGAATTCTATTTAAACATAGCTTCTTTATCATCATCTTCAAGAAGAAAAGAGAAGGTTGCCCGAGTTACTGTTAACCATCGGCAAGTGTAACCGAATCGTATCAAGTAATAATAAATGGTAAGACCAAGTATCGTTTCCCAAAGGACTCACGGCCTAAACAATTATGTTATTTGTTGATTAAATTAGACTTGTGAACAAAGTTTTCTAGATTTAAATGCAAATACTAAAAAGTAAATATGAATTCATGTATTGATCAATTGAACAAAAGAAGCAAAATGTGATTGAAATATATTGAATGATAATGTTGTTGGGGTTTTCAATTAATCCTATCCACTCTCATGTATTCAAGAATTCATCTTCTTCATTAATGTTAATCACTAGTTTACAACATTACAGGAAATTCATGGATTACCGGCGGGCTATTACCGACGGCCCTTAGGCCTTCGGTAAACTTTGTTTACCGAAGGATTTTCCGACGATCTCTAAAGTAGTACATAATTGGAGGATTTTGGCCTTTGGTAATCGACATGGGACATTACCGAAGGAACTTGACCTTCGGTAAGTGGTTGGTGTATAAGAAAATTTTTCCCTCCCCCTCATTTCGCGAAAGCTCTTCTTCCCCCAATATTCAGAATCTCCCAACTCTTTCTTCCCCTAAGTCCTTCTCCCAACTCCCTCTATTGCTTATGCACACTGTTCCCTCCACCATCATTGCGCTCCAGCCTCGTCGTTCAATCAAGGAAGCCATCTTCGTCATTCGGTCGACCATTCCAAGAATGTCCTTAGAGTCATCTTCTCGAAGGGTCTTGGTCGTTGGCTACCGGTGTTCGCCTGCGTTAGCTGTCGTAGTTCGCTGGTCACATTATTATTAGGGCAAAAATTAGGTATTCCCTCTCACATTTTCATTTCGCATTCAAACACATTTGCCCTCCCTTCTCTGATTTCCCTAATCTAAGAACCGTCACAATTATTTGGTCCAAGGGCCGTAGGCGCGGGGTGCTGGAGTTCGCCTCCCTCGATTGTGCTTCAACCGCAATGTGAGCTTGTGAATCGCCATTGCAGTTCAATCGTGCCTCTACAAACCTCTATTGGCCTGAACTTCACTTCCGGTTTGAGGACTCCTGTTCGGGACACTTCACTCGCGAGGTAATATTCCTTCGTTCCCCACCTGAAACCCTACAAATATGATATACATGTGTTGGAAATGTGGTGTGGTGTGTGATTCTGTATTGTTGTGATTATTGAATTGATCAATTTGTAATTGTATAATGAGAAACATGAGATTCTGTTCCATTTTTCTTCTTTCATTTGATTTGCCTGATCTTGTTTCTGGTTTCTAGTTCTAAATAGGAATGTAGGTTAGTTATTGTGTTCTCATTCAAACAATCAAACATGAGACAACCATAACCATAAATAGTTTATTTATGAATGTACATATACCTTGAGGTGCTGCTGAACTCATAGAGCTTGCCACGATTGGAAAAAATGATGAGGGCAACCTCAGCATCACAAAGGACTGAGAGCTCATATAGGCCTTGTTGAGCAAGCCATTTCTTCTCTTGGCAAATGTGACTTGCCTGTTGATTTTGTTCTTTATCCTCTTTAGTTAAACCCTCCCTCTTCCCATCTTTATTTTCTCTGTCTACATCTCTTAAAAACACACACTCTTTCTTGCTCTGGAAACTCTCTTTCCTATATTGGTTAATAGAAGATTGTGCTTTCTTACATTGACTCTTTGCTTAGGGTACCAAAAGGGATAAAATAGTAGTGCAATAGTGGAAATAAAAGAGGAAACCTGAAAAAGGTTCCCTTATGTTTTTTTTTCATCTCCTTGCCATATACCCTCCATAATATATTTAATCAGCTTACTAACTTACCACAATTCGACACCTCAACTTTTTTTGTAAATGCTACACACATTTACTACTTCATTCAACTTTGTTTATGCTTGAATAGGAAATGTATATTGAGTTAGTAGGTTATCTTCACTAGCAAAATACCCTTTGATCTAAATGTTTGTTAAGTTGTATTCTAATGAACTTAAAGATACACATAAAGTGTTTAAGTTTGTCAATTTACTGTATTATTAATTTTGATGAGGAAAGCTTCTTGAAAGAATTCTTGGAAATGAAGACAGAGAAATAAATTTGTATGACTTCTTTTGACATAAAAGTTTACTCACCAACAAGAAAGTGCTTACTGATTCGGTTAAGCTCCCTAGTGACATCAACAATATTCATTCTATCTTTTGGTGATTTCATAGAACAAGAAATCCCAATCTTGAAAAAGGAAACTAAGGACATCTTAACATTTGGATCCAGATTCCAATTTCCTGTCAATGGTGCTGCTTCCTCTGTTGGAACAAGTAGTGGATCTAAAATTTGCAAAAGACTATCAGGAAATGAAACTGTAACAAAGTTATGAAGAAATAGCCCAATAGGTGTTGTGGGCCTAATCTGGCTCCTTATATCTCCCTGCAGTCTAACAAAGAAATAGCCCAATAGGTGTTCCTCTATCAACTCATATGCTTGTTTATTAATCTTTTAAAATCCTAAATATATTCCTCCACATTCCATTTCTGCCTTAATGATGACAGTTTCTCAACGTACACCTATGTTTCCCCCAAATCTTGTAATTAAAGATCTAGTTAGTTCTTCCCAAGATTCTAGGCAAGGCTTCCAGTTCGTTGGTCGAAGGAAGGTTTTATCTCTCTATTTTTATTCACTTTTATTGTAATTTGTTGAAACTGATTTTAGTGAAATCGTTATTCACTTTTTATAGTGATTAACAACTGGACATAGATTCTTTTGAATCGAACCAGGATAAAAATCGAGTGTGTCAATTTTTTTACTCCCTATACTCTTTTCTGTTTTATGCACATCAACTGTTTGACAAATTTTCTCTAAGAAAATTAAATTTCTAAAACGGACCATCTTATTACGAGTTTGACCGAACACGCTTTCCGCTTTATTAATTTATTCCACTGCGCGACTCTATAACGGTACCGATTGTTCCGACAAAATCGATTAAGATGAAGATCTAATCGATTGGTTTTCGTCATTCGGTTTGAAGTGTCTATACCTTTGATATTTAATACTTTAACTCATGATATGTTGTTTGTTACACGTTTACTCAACTTATATCTCTTTATGCTTAATCTGCTGTGAATCTAAATCTGAGATTATAAGTGATTAAACTGTTTTATTTGATTCCACATGTATCAAACTGCTATGATATTTAGTGATTGAAATTACTCTGATACATTGATTGAACATGTTTGGTTGATACATAACTCTGATATATTTGTATTATGCACCGCTTTAGTGATTGAACATGCATAATGATAGGGGGAGTTTTGTATGTTAAATGGTTCACATGTTACTGAAAAGGGGAGAAAGTAATTAAACATGTGAAGATTATTGACGGGGGAGCATCAAATTTATTCTGCATACTCATTGATGGATCTCTACTTGCTGAGTTGTCTTTGTTTCAATTATAGTGTACTAAATATAC
The DNA here is from genome assembly GCA_027742795.1 of Vigna hirtella. Lineage (NCBI taxonomy): Eukaryota > Viridiplantae > Streptophyta > Magnoliopsida > Fabales > Fabaceae > Vigna > Vigna hirtella. Next base: position 1,575,636 of record JAHCHA010013405.1, on the reverse strand, counting down.
CTTTTTTGCTAATTCCCAAAGGGGGAGAATATTTGATGTAATTGAATAATGTTATATGAGATTATTAAATTGTGTTTTATTATGGATTGTACAAACATGGTTTTATTAATCATGGTTGTGCATCATCAAAAAAGGTGGAGATTGTTGAGATTGTTTATAGGGGGAGCACAAGATTAGCTGAACCTACAATCTTAGTAATATTTGTCTATGTGTTTTTAATGATGACAACACATTGTTTAATAAAAACACATGTGTATGTACCGTGTCATATGTGATATATGCTTATGCTTACTGTGAAAAATTGTACAAGAATATCTGTGAACATTTTGTATTGCATACTACTGTGTTTGAAATGTTATCATATATGTGTATGCATAAAATGTGTTTTGAAAATGAAAAACCACATGCACCAAGCATATTTGTATGACTTAATCGATTACAAGGTGTTGTTAATCAATTAAGGTCATCAGACAACTTAAGCTTTAAACTGTGGCAAAACAACAAGTTTTAAGTCGATTATATTAGTGTTTAAATCGATTAAAACTCGGGTGTTTGCACAAATATTTTTCAAAGTGTGTTGTGATGATTTTGAGAAGAAAAGTTTTCAAAATCTGCTAAGTGTCACAACTTAATCAATTGCATGGATCATGTATTCAATTAAGTTAGTTAAAGATTTGAAAACTATTTCATTGCTTGATATAACTGTCACAACGGTCACATTTTTAAATCTCTTGACCACACATTTATTACAAATCGATTACATTAATTGAGCATTCAATTAATGGTGTTGACTGCTATTATTCTGTTACAACTGTGAATTGTATTCGATTAGATTAATAGCATAATCGATTAAAACACGTATGATATGACTTAAACTATAAATAGACGCATGATTTGAATTCTGTAAGATGAATTGAGAATTGACAATTTCATATATGTTTCATATTAGAGCCTTGAGTTTTACAGAAAAGAGAAAAGCTCCAAGAACTAAGAATTGTGTGGTGATCAAAGTCTGGAAGGTTTCTTGTGAAGCAAGATTATTCGTTTTTGAAAGTCTGATCGTTCTGCACAAAGAAGGTGCTTACTACTTGATCAGGAGCTGTTGCAATCGTTGAGAGTTTTTGTTTCCCTATGGTGTATACAGGAAGAAGAACGTGGTTCTTGACATTGAGGGGGATCTCAAAGGGGTTGACTGTAGAGAGGATTGTTCTTGCTGTTAGTCTGTTTTTGCTTCTGCCTATATTAGATTAGTGGGTTAGAGAGGTGTTTTACATTTTGACATTAGTGTTTTACATTTCTAGGCTTTTGATTTAATGTTTTAATGTTGTTGTATAACTATTCATGCTCTTGAATTGCAGTGTGAATGTTGTATTGAATATGTGAAATCCATGCTCTGGAGTTTATGTATGAATATTGTTAATGAAAAATCTATGTGACTTTGTATTGAATTTATGAATAAGAAATTCATGAAAAACTTATTGAGGAACACTTTGACCAAGGAAAGACCTAGTACTTAAGTTGTCCATTGAGACGTACCTCTCTTTCCTAGAAGTCTACTCAACGAGTTTTCATCTTATTTCTCAATGAACAGATTATATATACTGTTAAATTATACTACAATATACTCAATTGTTATGAACACCAAAATACGGCGCCACAAACTTCTTGAACAATCGGCAAGTGTGACTGAATCGTTTCAAGTAATAAACTCGGTAAGACCAAGTATCGTTCTCCC
>JAHCHA010013405.1:1544762-1558901 GCA_027742795.1 Vigna hirtella | reverse complement strand
GGTGAAACTAGATGAATAATAATGGAAGAATGAAAGATAAAACCCTAGAAAGGTGAAGAGGTAGCCTGAGCATCCAAGATCCTCCTTCAAAGGGGTGGAAGAGAGAGTGTTTGCTTCGTTTCTGCCAAAGATCCAAACCCTAGGAAAACCTAAAGCTTATATACTATTCGTAAAATACAGAAAATTTAGGCCCAAGCCCATAAGTGTGTCGCTGAGCGGTAAAGTACCGCTCAGCGGTAAGTGCGTGAGTTGGTTTCTTCCCCTCAGCGGCCATTTTGCCCCTCAGCGGATCCCCCGTGAACTCCTGAGTGCCGCTCAGCGGTAAACTGCCGCTGAGCGGTAGTTGCGGCTTCTTCTTTTGCACTTTTTGATGTCTTTTCTGATTCTATCTCTCTCCTTCTTCACTTCTTTCACCAAATTCACCTTAAAACCTGCACAAAAACACTGAAATCAAGCATAAACCTGTCCAGCTCTCTTATTTATGAAAATATGACCAAAAGCATGATTTCAAGCTAGTTTCTAAGTGTTAAAGGTTGCTTTTAGTATAAATTTTAAGCATAAAAATAACAGTTTTTCAACTGTTATCAAATCTATGAAGAATTTATGTTGGATTTGAATTGATGAATCTGAACATGGTATTAGCCTCGCGCAGAGACTCTGTAGTGACATGGTATGGATTGATGAATCTAAACATGATTTGAGCGTTAGGCGTCATAGTGTTAGTGTACATGTTGATGTTGAGCGTCATGTTGTGGGGGTCATCCTGATACTCTAATAACTCTTTAGTCTCAAGTAGACAATGATGTGTTAAGTGGTGAGAGTGGCAGGAGGTCCTAACCTATGGTTAGTTGTGGTCATAGGTGTTGACGGACTAAACTTGTGGATGACATGGGGTGTTGTATTTGGCCATGATTTTGTTGTATGAGACCATCAAAAGTGTACGACCACCCGAGACTTCCATCAACCTTATATTCGGATAATAGAGTCTAGTATAATCATTTGCATCATACATGAATTTTATTGTGAATGAGTTATGTGTTATAATAATGTTATTCCTCATTTTAGTCTTTTGCATGGTAGCTCACCCTTACTTGTTTGTGTTTGTGGTTAAAACTTTTACTTGTATAATGATCGTATCACGTGCGTGTTATACGGGAGTAGATGAGGGAATGATGTTTGAGTCAGTACAAGTAAAGAGAGAGGCTAAAGAATAGTATAGAAGAAGTTCAAGTTATCTTTATGAGTGTTATAAGTTCAAATCTGAATTTAAAAATATGTATTCTCAGTGCGATTTTCTTTATTTTTCCTGATGGATGACTGTATAAATGTTACACTACTTATATTATCTATGAAATATCATGTGTGAAATTTTGGGATGTTACATTAGTGGTATTAGAGCGGTTCGTCCTTAAGACGACCTAAGGGTTGTGGGTTTATTGTACAAACTCATATAATAAAAATCGTATTAACGATAATTCTCTATGTGAGGAGAGAGAGAAATGACACCTAGACCACGTACCCCTCCAACATCTAATATGCCTAGCTTAGAAAGGGCTATAGAATCCATCGCATCGGTTCTTCAACAGTAGGGCGCAGCTTTAATGCAACAGCATGAGATGGCTCTACAACAGTTAGAAGCGGCTAGGCTGAGTTCTGAAGCGAGCCAAAAGACAACATTTTGAAGCTCTATGACAATCAGTTGAGAATGGGACGTCTGTTGAACCATCCCAAGTCTTGCATCACAAGGTTCAAGAATGGATGTTAGAGAATTTTTGACTAGTGAATCAGAAGCATGGAAAGAATTTTTGATGCTAAAAGGTGTCTACCGGGGACTAGACTGGCGTACTCGGAATACTAGTTATCTAGAGAAGCAGTACATTGGTGGGACATCATGAAGTTGATTTCACAAGAAAGAGACGAAGCCATTACTTAGGAGCTTTTTAAGAACAAGTCTTACGCTGAGTACTTTCCAGATAGCTTAAGACATGCCATAGAGATCGAGGTCTTGCAACTAATGCAAGGCAATAAATCAATGGCTTAATATGCTGATAAGTTTAAGTACTTAAGACGCTTTTACAACCAACCTATGAAGGAAGAATGGAGGTGTAGAATTTTCACAAATGCATTGAGATCAAAGATCCAGTTGGTCGTGACTCCGTTAGCTATTAAGGAATTCCCTGCTCTGGTCGAACAGCTAGAATTATGGAGAGGCTGAGGGCGATGTAGAAACCCAGCGTAAGCTTCAAAGAGTAGGTGGACCATCTGGATCCAGAGCTGTACAGAACGTAAGGAATCGACCTTACAAAAGACCTCAGCCTTAGATATTTCAAAGAAATCCTCAACAATAACAGCCCCAGCAAAAAAGAATCCAATGCTTCGTTTGTGGAGAACCTCATTTGAAGAATGTTTGTCCACAAGTTATAGTATGCTACAAATGTTTTATCTATGGAATAGAAGGGCATTTCACTAAAGATTGTCCCTCTAACAAAAGGGAGGCAGCTCAACCTCAATAATCGCCTCAACAAAGAAGGATTGTTGATAGATCGCAAGCCACTAGAAAGGTCTACACTTTTACAGGAGCGAATGCTAAATCAGGTAATCTCATCATTGGATGTTGTATGATAGTGGATAGAAACCTGAATGTGTTCACATATCCCTAAATTACTCTAGGCTAAGCACGCTTAACCATGGAGTTCTTATGGGTTAGTCTACCGAAAAGAAAATGCATTTTTGGTAATATGAGTAGCCAAATCAATCCCTTTAAGCTATCCTTCAACTGTATAGTCTCACACCTATATAGTCTCTAGATCCCTCTCATTCCGGTGTATGTTCAATTCATCCATGTGTCCCTTCCATTGGAAGCCTGCCAGGAGCCGCTCCTTGTTTGTGCCTCTTGCACCGACGATCACTCCCCGCCCTCGTTAGTGCCTGGGTGTCACATGCCCACCAGCTTCCGCATGGTTCGTCCTCGAACCACACCGTACTAGGAGAGGCTAGGCTCTGATACCACTTGTAACACCCTGACAACTTACAGGGAATATTGACTGCCCCCACACATCACCACGAGGCTTTCCAATGTGCTTTGTCCTCACTCACACACTTTCCAGGAAAACTTCCCAAAAGGTCACCCATCCCTAAATTACTCCAGGCTAAGCACGCTTAACGATGGAGTTCTTATGGGTTAGGGTGTAATTTTTGGAATATAAAACAGTATATGATGGGTAGGTGATCTTATTATAATGATATTGTAAGAGTGGGTATCTAGGTACTATGTTTCGTAAGTGCGGTTGTTTCAAAACTATATGATGTGGGGATGGTTGGTGATGCTTTCATGGACGTGTATGTTGTGGTTATATGCAAAGAAACTAACCGTTTTTCTTTCAAAAAAAAATATTATGGTTGATGGGAAGGTATGTGTGTTAGTCCTTTTGATGTTGAAAATGTATACATATGTCATGGATATGTTGAAACCGTGAATTACACTACTCTTGGATGTTTCCATTTTTTTATGGTAACTAAATGTTGGGCACATTCTTACACTCCTTAAAAAGAGTGTGATGGGTGTGAGGGTTGTGGATTTCTCTTCTTGATAGTGGAAGAGAAGGTGTAGTGAGTGGAAATGAGAGTTGGGTTGGAGGAAACAAAATAAATTAAGAAGTGAGGGAAAGTGTTTAAGAGAGGCAGAGAATGCAAGAGAATATTGGTGTCAGGTGGGGAAGGTAAAATTTGAAAGAGAGAAATGGTACATATGGGAGATTGGGTTCTTTAACAAAAAAGAAAAAAAAATTGATGCAGGTGCATGAGGGATGAAAGCCTATACAGTAAGCTACTTGAGAAAGGGGGGGGGGGAACAGCTCTTCACGCCAGCTTGACTCACTTTGGCTCATGTGACACTCGGGCACTGACGAGGGCGAGGAGTGATCATCGGTGTAAGAGGCACTAAGTGTAGGGGGCACAAACAAGGCGCAGCTCCTGGCAGGCTTCCAATGGAAGGGATACATGGATGAATCGAACATACACCAGAATGAGAGGGATCTAGAGACTGTATAGGTATGAGACTATACAGTTGAAGGATAGCTTAAAGGGATTGATTTGGCTACTCATATCACCAAAATGCATTCGCTTTTCGGTAGCCTAACCCATAAGAACTCAATGGTCAAGCGTGCTTAGCCTATAGTAATTTAGGGATGGGTGACCTTTTGGGAAGTTTTCCCAGAAAGTGTGCGAGTGAGGACAAAGCACATTGGAAAGCCTTGTGTTGATGTGTGGGGGCAATCAATATGAATTGATTGGTCTATGTGTTACATCATCTTAACTCAAGAGAAACGACCAACGATTGCCTCCTCAACGAAAAGTAGAATTCCCAAACAATCCATCTGACCAAGCTAACCATCAAGAACAAGTACCCTCCGCCTAGGATTGATGATTTAATGGACCAACTGCATAGAGTTCAAGTATTCTCAAAGATAGATTTGAGGTGCGGATATCATCAAATTTTGGTCAAGGCTGAAGATGTAAAGAAAACTGCGTTTAGATCTATATACGGGCATTATGTTGTTATGACATTTGGGGTGACTAATGCTCCAATTTTGTTCATGGATTACATGAACATAATCTTTCAACCTTTCCTAGATAAATTTGTCGTAGTCTTTATAGATGACATTCTTATCTACTCCATAACTCGAGAAGAACATGTTAAGCTCTTAAGGACCGTGCTTGGGATCTTGAGAGAAAAGAAATTATATGAAAACTGTCAAAGTGCAAGTTTTGGATGCAAGAGGTGCAGTTCTTCGGGCATGTGATATCAGCTGAAGGCATAGCGGTGGATCCAACTAAAGTTGAAGCAGTGTTGTAGTGGGAGAGACGAAAGACTCTGATGGAAATAAGGAGTTTTGTGGGTTTAGCTGGCTACTATAGAAGAAAAGTGTGAGAAAGGCTTCCTAGAGTTGAAGCAAAGGTTGACGAGTGCACCGGTATTAGTTATCCCAGACCCAAATAAATCTTTAGAAGGTTATTGTGATGCTTCTCATCAGGGACTAGGTTGTGTGCTCATGCAAGCACGAAAGGTAGTGACGTATGCTTCAAGACAACTAAAGGTTCATGAGAAGAACTATCCTACTCATGATTTTGAGCTGACAGTAGTGGTGTTTTCTCTGAAGATTTGGCGACACTATCTTTATGGTGCTCAATTTCAAGTATTCAGCGATCACAAAAGTTTGAAGTAATTATTTGACCAAAAGGAGCTGAATATGAGGCAAAGGCGGTGGATGAAATTTTTAAAAGATTACGACCTTGAACTTCTGTATCATTTGGGAAAAGCAAATGTGGTAGTTGATGCTTTTAGCAGGAAAGGAAGTGCATATTTCCCACCTGATGATCAAGGAATTAGAGTTGTTGACATGATATGATTGGATTTGTACAACATGGTTGTTTATTAATCATGGTTGTGCATCATCAAAAAAGGGGGAGATTGTTCCGATTGTTGATAGGAAGAGCACTGGTTTAGCTGAACCTACAACCTCAGTGTTTCTGGTTTTTTATTATGACAACATAATTAATAACACATGTGAGTTTTATGTGTTACATGTTTTATTGCTTACATGCTACTTGTTTTAATCATAGTATAAATCTGTTTAAAGCATAAAGAACATGATTGTGTTGATACATTGCATTTCACTGTGCTATATAATTGATTTTATTAGTGAATGCATGTCTGATGTTTCATAGAAAGAAAATCACTAGCACTTATGTTGAACTTTTTACTGTGTGGCAAAACAACAATTTTAAGTCGACTTCATTATGGGGTGAATCGAATAAAACTCGTGGCTTTGCACAAACTTGTTAAAAATGTGCTGTGAGGATTTTCAAAGAAGAAGTTTTTCAAAACTTTGTTTAACTATTACATAGTCGATTATATGCAACTTGCATTCGACTAAGTCTGTTACAGTTTTGAAATTCTGTTAATGCTTCTGTTAAATGTTACAACGACTATATTTTTATATTTGTTGACCAAGCATTTATTATGAGTCGATTGCATTAATTGCACATTCAATTAACTGCATTAATTGCTGCTAACTGCTTTGACTGAACTGTTACGTTCGACTGCATTAGTAGCTAAGTCGATTAAAATGCGTCTAAATTGTGAAAATCTATAAATTGACGCAAACTTGATCTTTGTAAGTACTTTTGTGATTCTAACAGTTTTGTGATATTTTGCAGAGAGTGCATTCTTACAGAGAAAGGGAAAGAGCTCCAAGAAACAAGAAGTGATCGTGGTGATCATCTACTTCTGGATTCTTGAAGAGCAAGTTATCTGCACTTAGAAAGGCTGATCATAATCTGCACATTTAGGTGTTATTGAAAGATTAGAGACTCCAATCTTGTAAAGATTGGTTTGAGGTTTCCCTATTGTGATTACAAGAAGAAGAGCGTGTTGCGTTCTTGACTTTGAGGGTTGCTCAAAGGGTTAGACTGCAGGATAGTGGATTTTTGTTGCTAGTCTGTTTTGTATATGAATATATTTTGATTAAAGGGTTAGAAAGGTGTGATGAGTCAATATTTTCTTGATTTCACTTAGCTTATTGTGCTAGATTTAATCAGGGAATTGTGCTAGAATGTCCAGTATTTTCCCACTTTTACTAATTGTGCTTAATTTGACCAGAAATTCTTATTTTAATTAATTTGAATTATCTGAGACTAATTATTTGCATTATTAATTGTAGGGAAATTGTGGAATAATATTTTGGGACTGAAAGAGAAATTTCTCATCAATTACAATTTAAACTAAAATGAGAAGGAAAAGTGGAAGGCTGAATCATTTTGTTGAAAAAAGGTGCACAAGGCAATTGGCACAGCAGCAGAAGAGGGGTGCACGGTAATTTAATTTTGCCAGCACACTCCATGCCCACGGTCCAGCAGCAACTTGGAGAGCTTCACGCGTCCAGTAGAGAAGGGAGTCCAGCAATTGCAAGCAGAAATCAACACACGGCCCACACCTTCTTCCATCCAGCAAACCACGCGTCCAAGGGGCACGCGGAGCTTCATTTTCCAGCAGCAGCAACACGGCCCAAGGCTGCCACGTTTTGAAGTCCAGCACACGTCCAGCAACATGAAGAAGAAAGTCCAGCAAGATCGGAAGAATAAGCGGCACACGCGACCTTGGTCCAGCAACGAAGGGAATTGAGGATTTACGGAAGAGTCCACCAAGGGCAGCAGGGGGCTTGGATTCATGCGGAATAGGTCCTGGAAGCTGGAAATAAGAGCGGTGATTTGACCCATAATATTTGGGGGACGTGTTGGAGCCGTTAGGGGGAGAGGATTTTATATTTTGGCTTGAGGGAATGTAGCAAGCAGAGCTGCCACGTCCAAGCTCCAAGTGTCACCGCTGGAAGGAGAGGGGACACACGTCGACAGCAGCCACAACGAAGAAAAGCACACGCTGATTGATTGAAGTAGCACGGCCTGTCACGTCCAGCGGAGGATGTATTTTTATTTGAATGGTTTTGGCTTTGAGAATGGGAAGTGCATACGGTGTGATAGAATGGGATCTCAAAAAAAGGTTTCTTTTTTTTATTGAAGTAGCGTGGACCGAGAAGGAGTTATATACATATATAATATTCATGTTGAATACATTTCAGATTGGATTTCAGTTTTAAGTTAATGCATTGAGTCGTGTTTTTTTTAAGTTAATAGCCATCATTATGCAAGTTTGGTTAATACCATGAATATTCACTCGTTTTCTTTGTGCCATTTCCGTGATGAATTACTTTGGATGTTTAGCTTACTCATTGTATTGAATTGGATTCATGCACTTTTGTATTTCGTTTTATTCCAGCTACACGACATTTTAAGTGTTTTATTTTTTGTTCACTATGTTGTCTGTTAAGTTCGGTTTATTATTTCCATTTACTTTATTGTTGTCTATTCTGTTCGGTTTCTTTATCTTTCTGCATTTCCAATTTCCCCAATTGCTTTAGAGACCGTTCGGTCTCAATGTAGAACCGTTCGGTCACAATGTAGAACCGTTCGGTCATCTGTAGGACCGTTCGGTCTTCACGCTTTGTTCATTTTAGTGTTTTCAATTATGTTCGGTTGTATTTAATTTCCAGTTTTCATTTAGTTCATTTCGAATCAGAAAAACACTTTCAAAACTCCCACTACGTGTTTGACCTAAGCCTCGAACCACATTTGGTCCTTGAGAGACAACCTAGGAGTCACTTCCTAGTACTATACTGCATTCTTTTATGCAATCAATTTTTGTGTGAGGTGCGACCCTCTCAACAAGGTGTTTTATATTTTTGACGTGAGGTCGCTATAAAAACCTTGTTGTAAAAACCTTGATCATTATAGTGCATTGGCTTCCTGTGGTTGGAAGGACACTGGATGTAGGCTTGGTCGAACCAGTATAAAAACTCAGTATTTGATCTTTCTATCCCTGAACTCTTTATTCAATCGACTGCATACTGCATTAAATCGATTACATTTCCACTGCATAAACAAATCTTTTTTCTTGCGTTTCAAGAAAGATTTTAAAGTCATCCACTTTGCGAAAAAGACTTAAAGAAAACTCTATTTTTACATTTCACCAATTCACCCTCCCCTCTTGGTGTGAGAAATCAAGCCATTCTATTTTCAACAGAAAACAATAATAAATCCCCGAACATAAATCCCAACTCTCGTCCGCTACTTCGATCTGGTCTTATCTGCAACGCTATCTACTCTCGTACAAGTACGATCATCGTAGGTGGAAACCGCAACCACAACATGCAAGGGTGAGCAGCAAGAAATATCATATATACAATATTCAATAATCATTTAAACACATAATAAAACATTCATAAACATATTTCATCACAACATTAACATCACAGCCACATCATTCGTGACCTAATGTTGTTTCCTTCTACTGTGTGTCATCATAACCTGTTTCGTAAAATAGATCAATTTAAGTCGTCCTGCATCGCAACTTTAGACCTATCTCCCCGACTTCTCAAGGACTAACGAGTAAAAACACCGACACTACGCAAATCGATGCATTATACTCGACACAAGTCGAAGCCTTTTGGGCGAGACATTCACCTCCTTGTGCAAAAGAAAGTGATACTCGAATCTCTGTCTCTACACGAGACTCCAACACATACTTAATGTAGCGTAATACGAAAAACTCACACATGACCGACAACAGTACAAGAAGATAACATAGTTTCATACTCATATCACATGCAATACACATTCTCAATAAAATGTATTGCACAACCAATCATCAAGTTTAAACACAATTCCCTACACACATTACATGCATAGTTTCATTAATATGTCTTTCTCCTCAATCACAAGATTTATAATACAAATCTCATTACCTCTCATAAGTAATGTCAAAATAACATTTATCCATCAGTTCCAAAGTTTCACAACTCAAAGTAATTATTCAATTAAGAAAATCAAATTAACAATCCATTAACCAAAACACCACCAACCCGTGCCACTAACTTCCAAATATTCACATCATGATTATATATTCTCAATATCCAAACCTATCATCGGATTTACATATCTTTATTAAATCCATCAAGAACTAAAAATAATAATGCTCAATGACCATCAGAGATATAACACAATCACAAGTTACTGTTTCGCGTCATTTTTAATCTTAAACTCAACACCTAATAAATCTTTCTCTATCTTACTCATTCTTCCAATTCAAAATGAAACCCACACTAGGACCGAAATTTACCAAAATCAAAGAACTCCCTGCTGCACCTATTATTTTTTTCTACAACCTTTCCATGTTTCTGAACCCAATTAAATTCTAATAACCACTCGCCCTTTCCCATTAAATTCCTATGCATAATCTTCACTGTTTCCTATCCTCAGTGTAAATCCAAGTTTCTTCTATCTTTATTTAAAGGAACACCAAAAGAAATCACGTGAACAATTTAATTAAAAGCATACAATACTTCCTACAAGGTATTTATTTTCTCATGATAAAAATTACTTAATAACATTATTACTGTATGGTAGGATATCTGAGTCAATCGACTGGCAACCCAGACGACCACTAAAGATAAATAAGCACACAATAGCGAGATGTCTTATGACCATTCTCGAACGATCGTCCACTCATTAGGTAGAATGATCATTTAGGAATATCATATGCTTGGCATCAATCATTCAGCAATCGTCTTCTAGCGATCGTCCAGTTAAAAGTCAGAGGGATGACGTTCGGTCAATTTTAGTCAAAATTGACATATTAATCCTAATAAACTAAAAAACAAGCGGTTAGAAATATCTGGCCATAATGTCGCAAATCACGGAATCAATTGACCTAGTATCAAGCACGACCTAACGGTTGTGTTTTCCAGATGGTCAGGTACTCCAACCAACCGAATTTTTAGGTAAACGGTTTATTTTATTGTTAGGTTAAATATGAAAAACCAGGAGGAAAAAAGGTACGTTTTTCCCTAAGAGAAATTGAGAAAGAGAATATTGATTTTCTTCTACGTTTTGAACTGAAAAAGGTTCTATCAACCCCTTTTTTCTGACTTGAGCGTCGGAGTGCATTTGCAGGTACCCAGCCCATTCTTCCCCAAAGAGTTCTACCTAGGAGGAAGACATGAAGATAATTACACCGCTGGAAGGAGCAGAAGTGACTCATCAGACTTACATCTCGGCCTCAACTATCATACAGAAACATTTTGGCGCCCACCGTGGGGCCGAGGTTTAATATCCCAAAGAAGACCACAGAAGCCATGGAATACAGTAGCACCCGAGATTTGATCAAGCAATTGCAAACACAAATCGAGGCGCGGGCGCAAACTATACGAGAACAACAAGAAATTCAGCGCAAACAAACTAAAGAGCTTGTAGCGCTGAGGGCGCAGCGTCCTCCGCCGGAAATATCGGCCTCCAACCGCCAGGATGATAATGAAGGCAGCCACCATGGAGGACCATCTGAACGAGTCGGAGGGGGACGGAAGGGACCCACCTCTATGTGCCTTACTAACCTGCTTCCATTTACGGAAGCCATCATGCAAGCTCATATGCCGGAAAAACCCCCTCCAACGTTAGAAAGATATGACGGCTCTGCAGACCTCGACAATCATCTCCGCAACTTTATAGACGCCATGGCGTTCTACACGGACAATGACCCCGTCATTTGCAAAGCTTTTTCGTTGTCTCTGAAGGATGAGGCGCTCGAGTGGTATCACACTCTCCCTCAAAATTCAGTAGATTGCTTCGCCACGGTAGAAGCCCTCTTTCGAAAATAGTATGCTACTAATAGAAGACCGGAGATAACTCCTGCTGAGCTCGTGAACACTAAGCAGGAGAAAGATGAAACCCTAAAGGCTTTCATGCAAAGATACAACGAGATAGCCCGACGGGTGAAGGACGTGAACCACACGTTCATAATTAGCAATCTACCCTCGTGTTTAAGGCCGAGGTATTTCGCGAAACAGTTGTATGCAGATCCTCCAAAGTCTATGGAAGAACTCCAGGCAATAATCGCGAAATTCATCCGCATTGAAGACCTCAGAAACTCTAGAAAGAAACAAGAGCATGACAGCCCAAACAATAATCCCAAGAAAGACATGAAACGATCATCCAACGACTATAAAACAGATCGACCACCTCGCAAAGAGTCAGGATGGACACCTAAATACGATCGCTCTACCTCTCTCAACGCACCCAGGACAAAGGTGCTCAAAGAGGCTTTGCACGCTGAACTCCTGACCGTTCGGCGAAAGGCCACTCCAAAGAACGCTGACGGTAGTAAAGCGTGTCGACTTCATATGAACCATGGTCATGATACAGAAGAATGTAACATGGTGAAGGATGAGTTGGAAAGACTCATCCGCGCGGGCTACCTCCAAAATTACGTAAAGGAGAGGACATCCACTAGAGCAGCAACTCCCAACCGGAAGGAATCCTCCCGGCGAAGCCCCGAACGGTCACCTCCCAGGGACGACTGGCGAAGACGTCGATCCCGGAGCCAACCCCGATGCTCAGAAAGAGAAAGATCGGTCCGGGGGCGAATCGACACCATATCTGGTGGTTTCGCGTGGGGGAAGCGTCAGCCTCCACCCGGAAACGACATTTGAGGAACTTAAAGTCAGTGCATATGGTAGATCGACAACCTCGATCCATACCCGACATCACATTTACTGACGCAGATTTCCACGCTCCCGACCTTTATCACGATGACCCCATGGTCATCACGGCTGAAATAGCCCGTTACGACGTCAGCAAGGTCCTCGTCGATCAAGGCAGTTTGGTCAACATTTTATACTGGACAACCTTCAAGAAGATGGACTTGTCCGAAGACCTGATAGCCCCTTTCAACGAGCAGATTGTAGGCTTCGCAGAGGAAAGAGTTGACACTCGGGGATACCTCGACCTACGGACTCGACTCGGAACAGGCAGAGATGCACCAGAGCTTAGAGTCAGGTTCTTACTGGTAGAGGCAAATACCTCGTATAATGCTTTGCTAGGACGACCTTGCTTGAACGCTTTCGAAGCCATCGTGTCCACCCCTCATTTGGCCATGAAATTCCCCACGGAACGAGGGACCATCTGTACCGTGAGAGCTGATCAGCGAACGGCTCGACAATGCTATGTCGCCGGTCTAAAGGTCACCCCTTTCATGCCATCTAGGAGAGCAAGAGGAGCCGAAACAGCGGCGATCGACTTGGACCCCAGAACCAATATAGACGAACGTCTCCATCCACATGGAGACGTCAAAACATTCCAACTAGGAGCGGATGCGTCCAAAACGACAACCATCGGTGGAAGCTTGGCGCTACATGATGAGCATGATCTAACGCAGATACTACAAACCAACACTGACTTATTTGCATGGGTGGCCGCCGATACGCCTGGGATCCATCCAGGAGTCATGGCCCATAAATTGTCGATCTTCAGGGAGGCACGCCCGGTTGCGCAAAACAAACGACGATTTGGGGAGGAGAAACGCGAGGCCATCCAAGCAGAGTCAACAAACTAATGAACGCCCAGTTTATCAGGGAGGTAACTTACACCACGTGGTTGTCGAACGTGGTCATGGTCAAGAAGTCTAACGACCAATGGAGAATGTGTGTGGACTTCACCGACCTCAACAAAGCATGCCCTAAGGATTCATATCCCCTACCGAGCATTGATCGGTTGGTAGATGGAGCTTCAAGACATATTGTGCTCAGTTTTCTCGATGCGTACTCGGGATATAACCAAATCCCCATGTACGAGCCCGATCAGAACAAAACAACCTTCATTACCGAGCGCGCCAATTACTGTTATGAAGTAATGTCGTTCGGCCTGAAGAATGCAAGCGCCACCTACCAGCGCCTCATGGACAAATTTTTCCACCACTAAATCGGTAGATGCATGGATGTCTATGTAGACGACATGGTAATCCGAAGCCAATCTGTGGAGCAACATGTCAAGGATTTGGCAAAAGTGTTCCTCCAAATCCGGCGATACAACATGCGACTTAACCCCACCAAATGTACCTTCGGAGTCCCAACTGGTAAGTTCTTGGGGTTCATGCTGACATGCAGAGGCATCGAGGCCAACCCAGACAAATGTAAATTCGTGCTCGAAATGCCGAGCCCAAAAAGCCTGAAAGAGATACAACGTCTGGTCGGCCGGCTCACAGCATTATCCCGTTTCATCCCGAAATTAGTCGAACACATCAGGCCCATCCTGAAAAATATGAAGAAGGGCACCACCCAACACTGGGATGATGATTGTGAAACAGCTTTTGGTGCTATTAAACATATTCTCACCAGTCCTCCAATCATGGCGAGGCCGGTCGCCGGATCCGACTTACAATTATACATCGCAGCGTCTCATCATGCCGTAAGTGCTGCTTTGGTGTAAGAGACCCCTGCCCTTAAGCTAATATATTTTGTTAGCCGCACTGATGGAAGACCATCTAAGACACACATTGGACCTCTTACTAGAGCCATGGCAAAGAGGATTCAAGAGGAAGAAGGAACACCTACCATTTTGCTTCTATGGAAGGTAATTTACATTAATCCTTCTTCCCATAATTAAAAGCACATTTTTCTTTGCTTTGTAGGATTAATAAAATTGGAGAGAGCAGCTGCCAGCATAGCATTTGAGCACGTGAAAAGAGAGACTTGG
>JAHCHA010013405.1:1440473-1544752 GCA_027742795.1 Vigna hirtella | reverse complement strand
TTAATTTCATTTGCTTTTAGATTGAATTTCATTTCAGATTTGAGGCTCTTATCTTCCTATAAATAGGAGACCTCTTCCCCCTTTTGAAAACACTTTCTGCAGAAATGAAATTCCAGCTTACCTTTGCTCTTGAGTCAACCTAATTCTTCACTTTCTTTCTCCTTACCTCTAGCTTCCTTCCAAAGTAGAAGGCCCTCTAAGCTGAGAGGTTCTAGCCCACTCCATTCTTCACCGAAACCATACTATTCTCTGCATCCATTTCAGAATTCCGCTGCCTTCATTCTGCTCACTGGAACGTTTGCTGTTTGGCTTCCTGGTTCAATGATTCTCACCCATAGCAAGCTTTCATCACGCACGCTGCAGGGAGCGGTGGAGCGGTACTCCCAAATCGAGAAGGTAACATTGGCCCTGCTCACCGCATCACGCCGACTTCGACCGTATTTCCAGAGTCATCAGGTGGTTGTCCGAACTAATCACCCGATCGCCAAGATCCTCAGAAAACCCGATCTGGCAGGGAGGATGGTCTCATGGTCAGTGGAACTTTCTGAGTTTGGACTCCGTTATGAGCCTCGGGGGTCCATTAAGGGTCAACACCTGGCAGACTTTGCAGCTGGGCTGACACCCACGCCCGACAGCTCGAAACCGAGGTGGCTCCTTAACGTGGATGGATCCTCAGACAAGAGAGGGGGGGGGGAGCTGGTATTGTTCTGGAAGAACCAAATGGCCTACTCGTGGAGCAAGCCATCACATTCCGGTTTCCAGCTAGCAACAACCAAGCGGAGTATGAAGCTTTGATTGCTGGTCTAGCCCTAGCCAAAGAACTCACGGTCGCTCGATTGGAGTGCAGGATGGATTCACAATTGGTAGTCGGGCATATGAACGGAACATATCAGGTTAAGGATAATCAATTGTTGCGCTACTTCCACAAAGCTAGCACCCTCCTCTAGGATTTTGTCAAGGTCAGCATTATCCATGTGCCCGGGGAGCAAAATGCAAGGTCAGATCTCCTGCCTAAATTAACTCACTCCAAGGAGAGAGCATAGTTGTCTTCAATCATCAAGATGACACTCGACCACCCAGTCGTGGAAGCTTTCGTCACCAATGTTCCGACGCAAGAGACGGATTGGAGACAGAACATACAGGACTTGATGATGAAGCAGGAGCGGGGGGAAAAGGTCACCGCGAGTGACTCAAAACGCATCGCACGTTTTCTATACATAGGCAACGACCTATACAGGCGCGGCCACAGCACACCCTTGTTGAAGTGCATATCGGCGGATGAGGCTGATTACGTCCTGCGCGAGCTCCACACTGGGATCTGCGGTTTTCATTCGGGCAAACGTACGCTCCGAGCGCGCGTACTTCGTGCAGGATATTACTGGCCAACAATCGACCGAGATTGCGAGATATTTGTCAAGAAATGTATCTCATGTCAGGCACACGGTCATGATTTCCACGTCCCTCCTGAAGAATTGCATGGCATCATCTCCCCTTGGTCGTTCGCCCAATGGGGAATTGACATAGACGGACCGTTGCCCATTGCCAAAGCTCAGAACAAATTCCTCCTAGTGGCAGTCGACTACTTCACCAAATGGATAGAGGCCGAACCACTGTCCATAATCAGCGCCCAGCGAGTACAGAAGTTCATTTGGCACTTCATATGCCGATTCGGTCTGCCACAAAAGATCATCACCGACAACGGCAGACAGTTCACTAAGAAAAAACTGGAGGAATTTCTCATCAGCCTGGGGATCAAACATGTGACCAGCTCAGTAGAACATTCACAAACTAATGGACAAGCCGAAGCCGCGAACAAAGCCCTGCTCACAGAATTGAAAAAGCGACTCAGCGAGGCTAAAGGTTTATGAGTAGAAGAACTACCCGAAGTCCTATGGGCATACAGATGCACCCCGCACGGATATACCGGGGACACTCCATTCAATTTGACGTACGGCACCGACGCCATGCTCCCAGTCGAGGTAGGAGAGCCATCCCTAAGACGCAGCATCACCAATATGACCCTTAATGATGAACAGTTGCAGATGAATCTCGACACCCTGCCCGAGCGTCGAGAAGTCGCCACCGTCCGTGCGGAAGCCCAAAAAAGAATGCTCTCCCGCCGTTATAACAACAAGGTCAAGCCCCAAGCATTCAAAAATGGCGATCTTGTGTGGCGGAAGCGGGGGGAAGCCAGAAAGAATAGAGCACACGGAAAGTTTGCGGCCAACTGGGAGGGACAGTTTCGCATCGTTGAGGACCTAATGAATGTGGCATACCGCCTCCAACTCCTCAATGGACAACCCGTCCCGAACACGTGGAATGCTACTCACCTCAAATATTATTTTAGTTGAAGTTCATTTATGTTCATGACACATTATTTTTCTCGCTTCCAAATAAATCAACTCTTTTTTATTCTTCATTTATATTGTTCTCACATGTCGAGTCCCAGGGTCAAATTTTTCCAAAATTCGCTCGGCATGTTACATGGCCGCCCTCGAGCAGTCAAATAAAAGCAAGTACTCGACCGGATGTAAGTTCACCGGAGAGCATCCGCACCTTGATGAATCGGGATACACTTCCTCTGGTAGATGTTCTCTCTCGAACACCCAGTTACATTCGGGATACACTCCCTCTGGTAGATGTTCTCCCTTGAACACCCAGTTAAATTCGGGACATCACTCCCCTGGTAGATGTTCACCCTAGAACACCCAGCACATTCGATCTCGACGATCATTCATAAACCATACCAACGTCTACCTCACACCAAAATGAGGAAATTTTATCGTTCACACAACAATACTAACAACGTCATGACAAATATTTCATGAATGACCAATATTTACGTTACAAAAGTTCTAGCCAAACAAAACACAAGTTCATCGTCACATCAAAATTCAAAAATCTAATCTATTACAATGTTTGGAGATCCGACACCGGATTCTCCAGCAGCTCCAACAATTGGTTCCTCCGCAGCGGCGACTTCATTGGGTTCTTCAACAGCGGTCGTTTCATCATCAACACTGTCTTCAGCCTCCAAGAAAGCGTCTTTCGGAATCTCACTTAAGGGTAGCATTTGACCCTCATATACATCCTTTCGCACGTCAAATGCCACTCCCTCCGTAGATACTTGGAGAAGATGCGCGACCTGCCTCAGCGCTTTCTTGAAACCTCTAGTGTGCTCCACGACTATGGCTTCAGTCATTTCTTCTCTTATCCCCCGATCCTCGACCGCCGCAGCAAGCAGGTCATCCCTCTCTTTCGTCAACGCCGCCACAATCTTCTTTGACTGTTCCAATTCGGCCGCCACTTGGTCGCGCTCTGCCCGAAGCACATCCCGTTCTTTCTTCAGAGCCATGCCGGCTGTGCGAGCGCCATTCATCAGCACTTGGGCCTCACACACTAACCGCTCTGACTGCTTCTGCTTCTGGTCGCAGCCAGCATGGACCTCCGCCAGCTCTTTCAATTGTGTTTGCGCTTTCTCTAACTCAACCCTCAATACGCCCCTATCGGAAGCGTATGCCATGTGCCAAGCAGCCATCGCTGTTCGACTCACCATTTCTAGCATGGCGTCGGCCATTTGTTGCTCCGTCATGCTCTCCACCACTTTATTTTCAGAGTTGTCCAAGTTGAACTCGATTTTATGGCTCAGATTGAAAGAAGGATCCCACACGCCGTTCGGAAGAGGACAATCCATCTCCTCTATAGTCTCCTTCATCTTCTTCGATGCAGCGCCAGTGGTGTCGACCGCTTTGCCTCTCCGTTTCCTTACCAATGGTTGCTCCTCAACGACCACTACTTCGTTAGGAGAAGCCGGCCGCACGTTCGGAGGTGGCGGAAGGACTTGAGTGGGTTTGGAAGATGAGCCTGGACGTCTAGCATCCGCCTTGCCAGTATCGATGGCTTGGAACCGATTGCGAACTAATCCTTTTCTCCCCATTATCTCTGTCGAATGCAAGAAACAACAATAAAAGAAACATACCGAATACCCTCGAATCCAAATCATCATGCTCGAGACAATTTATGAGCCGACGGGAAGAAAAGGGGCGTGGCAATGCCGTCAACACACTCAGAGCCTCTAATTCTTTGATCGTCATCTTATCCTCAGCCCACAAGGTGAATCTCAATGGATCCTGCGTCCAGTACAGAGGAAACTTTGGACTCCCATCTTCATAAAAAAAGTATGTCCGCCCTGAGTCGAGAATCGACACTTTAAAGAATTTGTCTTTAAAGCCCCTGTACGACTGCGAATAAAGCTCTAGGAGGGCATCACCCGGCTCATAAATTAAAGACACCCAACCCTTTTTAGCAACCAGGCGACATCTAAAGAAACGCAAAAACAGCGCCATAGTAGGCCAAATAGCCAAGGCTTGACAAATGACAGCGAACGCCTGCATATACCCCTAACTATTGGGGTGCAGTTGGGTGGGTGCAACGTTTATGGTTCTTAACACTTCCATTTGAAAATTTGTCAATGGCAATCTCACATACAGGTCATAAAACGGCAGGGCATAGCAGTAGAAAAAAAATCGTTGGTGGCGTTCTCTCTTCCATGAAAAACTCTCTCATTCTTACGACAGGCCACCAACTTGACGCAAGAGCTATAACCTAGCGTTCTCAAGATACAACTATTTTCTACCCAATCTGCTAACACTACTCTATTTCTAAACAAGCTACGAAAATCACTTACTTCTCGCGAAGCCCAATCGTAGTCACCACCACTAGTCTTGGGTTCAGCGCAATCTTCTGGACCTTCACTCAATATGTTTCCATACAAGAACGCACTTTCACCTCTAAGAATGGTGGTGATTTCATGACGCTCCGCCATCGACGACGATCCCGGTGTATCAACCCGGGCATTCTGCCCCTTTTCTTCCATTATCGGCAATAAGAACACTAGAATGAAGAAAGGATTAAAGATTTACCTGGCGGGTTCGTATGGATGCAGAATCAACTCGCAGCAAAGCAGGAGAACCGTCACAGGAAGGAAGAAGACGCTTTTTGATTTCGGTAAAAGTAACATACCTTTTCACATTCCCTTTCGTGTTAAAGAAGCCAAGGGCGGCAGAGCGCCATGCGCCGTAGGATCAACTTCATCCAACGGCTCTGTTTTCATGTCTTTACGTATACCCCAAAAGCGGGAAACCTTAAAGCCTTTCGCCAAAACGGTGCGTCGCACTTACCCAATAACTGTACACTCAACATCCTACAGTAAACTCGCATGCTTAAACCGCGCTCGTTTACTCGGGCTTGGGGGCATTATGTATGGTAGGATATCTGAGTCAATCGACTGGCAACCCAGATGACTACTAAAGATAAATAAGCACACAATAACGAGATGTCTTATGACCATTCCCGAACGATCGTCCACTCATTAGGTAGAATGATCGTTCAGGAATATCATATGCTTGACATCAATCATTCAATGATCGTCTTCTAGCGATCGTCCAGTCAAGAGTCAGAAGGATGACGTTCGGTCAATTTTAGTCAAAATTGACATATTAATCCTAATAAACTAAAAAACAAGCGGTTAGAAATATCTGGCCATAATGTCGCAAACCATGGAATCAACTGACCCAGTATCAAGCACGACCTAACGTTTGTGTTTTCCAGATGGTCAGGTACTCCAACCAACCGGATTTTTAGGTAAACAGTTTATTTTATTGTTAGGTTAAATATGAAAAACCAGGAGGAAAAAAGGTACGTTTTTCCCTGAGAGAAATTGAGAAAGAGAATATTGATTTTCTTCTACGTTTTGAACTGAAAAAGGTTCTATCAACCCTTTTTTTCTGACTTGAGCGTCGGAGTGCCTTTACAGGTACCCAACCCATTCTTCTCTAAAGAGTTCTACCTAGGAAGAAGAAGTGAAGATAATTACACCGCTGGAAGGAGCAGAAGTGACTCATCAAACTTACATCTCGACCTCAACTATCATACAGAAACAATAATTACATTTTACATGCCACCTATTATAATAATACTTTTCAAGCATTCATTACGAGAATCTACCATTTCATGATAAAAAAATATTATTATTTGATACAATTAATATAAATTTTAAGATACCCAACAACAGGACTTTGTCTTTGCATGAAGAATGGCCAAATAAAAGTTACGTAAACCTATTATACAAAAGCACATAACCAAACTTTCCTCATTCTAAATTAACACCACAACCCCTGATTCATTATTTCTTATTAAAATATCACATCAATAAGACTTTTAATCATTTCATAATTCCTCTTTTTTTTTTTAACTAGCGTGGACCCATTCTCACGTACCCTTTCCTCTTAACTTTTTCTTAAATTTTCAACTAAAGTAACACATCCCATTTCTTACATAACAATAATGCTATCATGACACATTTTTACAGTCATTTAATACAAAGTAAAATAGTCATATAAAAATGTAAAGTTTTGTTTTTTCTAGAAAAGAAAAGAGTAGAAAAGAGAAGAGAATAGATGAATGTAAAAAAGTTAGGTGTGTAAAAGAATCATTCTTCTTTCTGGTTTCTTTCTCTTTCTCATACTTTTTCCCTTTACATTCTTTATTCTTTGCTTCCATTTTTCTTCAATTTATTTAAAACTTTAGTAAACAAACAACTTTAACAAGTCATCATTTATTTCCTGCATACTACTTCCACAATGCATCTAAAACCTCCTTTTATCTCTTCACTAAACTACCCTTGAAGCTCTAACTTATATAACATCCTCACCCTTACCTCAATATTCTCACACTCTCCCAGTATAACTCTTCTACCTACCAACTTTTCTTTCTCTCAATCATTGTTACGTAACTTCAACGCCCCAAACCTCACTCATCCTCTTCTAATGAAACTTTTCATATGAACACCCCTGACTCGCCATTCTTCACTATTCGTAATTCTATCAACCCTTCAAGAAACACCAAACACTAACGTAAATACTACCCCAACCTTCCTCACTTAGCCATGCAAGTTCCCCTCTTCCAGTAAACCTCTCTTATTCACACTGCAACTCCTAACCACTCATGCATGATGAGTTCATCCACTCGCCCAAAACACTCTTCTCAAATTAACTTACGGCTAATACACACACAACCCAACAGTTCCGGGTCATGAAGGCCATGCAAGCGTTACCTCCATCCTTTTCACCCCCATTGATTGCCAAATGTTTCACTCATTCCCCGTGCCCAAAGAGAAGGTTACAACCTTCTCCCTCCACCCAAACTGGTCCCCTTTAAAGTAGCACCTTGATTAGAGTAAAAACCTAGAAGGAGATTAACACTACGAGTTCTAAGAGTCAAACGAATCCAATATGTAATATAACAGGTCATATACTCAATAAGTTCCCATGCATGGTAGGTCACCAATGACATCATCAAACGCAACATGTAAAAAGAACATAATAATTCAAAACCCTACACGTATATGATATATGCTTGGTCTTCAACTCTGTCCTCCTCACTCTCACGCTCGCGATAGTTCAAAAGGCAATGTTCTCCCTCTCTTGATCTCCCTCTCAGTTCTTCCCAAAATAATGAAACTAGGGTTTGCTTTTCTCTTGTGGTCATGTGGGTTAATCTCTCCCAAAACAGGTTTTATAACTCTCACTTCTAACCCTAGATACTTCCTAAAGCCCATGCACTTTTTTGCCTTCTAAAAATAGTCCATGAATACCTCCTCCTAGGTTTATATCTTTTTCTAAAAAAACCTAAAGTTTGAAGATATAAAACGATGAGTTTGTAGTATACCCCTAAACCATGCAGAGCAATTATATTTCTCTGCCTCAAATAATAATTGAACTTTCTCTCTCCTAGAAACACTTAAAATATCTTAAACTCAATAGGTTCTCTCCCATCTCAAAAAAATATACACGTTCTGTAACAATATATGTACGAAAACGTTTCTTTATCAACGTTTATTTGTCAACGACTTGACAACGCCATATGGCGGTTGTCGATTGGCTGAATTTGAAAAAAATAATGTATATATAATTAATCAGGCGAGGGTATGTATTATGAGATGGGAAAAATACGAAATTTTGTATCGTGTTTTCTTTATTCTTTTTTCATTCGCAGTTTTGCTCTCTTATCTTTCGCGTTCTCTCATCTCTCTCATTCTCTCATTCTCTCATCTTTCTCGTTCTCTCATGTCTCTCGTGTTCAAACCCTAAAGCCTCACCTTCTACTGGACCGTTGGTATTGTGCCTTCTCGCTGTCTTGGACATCCGTCTTGTGCAACATTAAAGTCGTCTTCGACGTCCTTGTCCAACATTGGTATTGTGCCTTCTCGTTGTCTTGGACATCCGTCTTGTGCAACATTAAAGTCGTCTTCGACGTCCTTGTCCAACATTGGTATTGTGCCTTCTCGCTGTCGTGGTGTTTTTTGGTAAGTAGAACTGTGCGAACCCTAACCATCTTCTCCAGCATTGTCATTTTCGTGTTGCGCAAACCCTAACCATCTTCTCGACCATTGTTGTTTTGTTTATCTTATAATTGCAGGTCCAATCGCTTTATGGATATTTAAAGTTTTCATCATCAATGTTTACATGAAGCTTTTGCGAATTATTTATGATAAATACTTAAATGAATATACCAAGTTAGATAACCTCGTGTGTAATGGACTTCTTAACAATAAAATCCAGTGAAAACCATTGGATTTATGTCAAAAAATTTAAAATTTTGACCATGGTCACCCAGGTTACCACAGTTGGCTCATGCAGTACAAGTTTTTGTACAAAAGCCAGATTTTATTCGTGTAATCGTTTACCACACTATTGTAAACTATTACAAGTGTGTTTTTTAGTGCACAAGTTTCAGGACTTCACCTAAGTTGCTTATCTCATAAACATCGTTCCTTTTCTCCATCATGGGGTGCCCAAGCATGACTTCTCACACTCAACTCACACTTAAATAACAAAATCAAGTGAAAACCAGTGGACATATGTAAGAAAGTTACAAATTTTGACAATGGTCACCCAGGTTACCACAGCTGGCTCCTGCAATTGAAGTTTATGTACAAAATCCAGATTTTGTTCGTGTAATCGTTTATCAACCAGTTGTAAATGATTACAAGTGTGTTTTTTGGTACACAAGTTTCAGGACTTCACCTAAGTTGGTAGTATCACAAACGTTGTTCCTTTCCTCCATCATGGGGGCCCAAACATGACTTCCCACACTCAACTCACGCTTAAACACCAAAATCAAGTGAAAATCACTAGACTTGTGTAAGAAAGTTACAAATTTGGACAATGGTCACCCAGGTTCCCACAGTTGGCTCCTGCAGTTGAAGTTTTTGTACAAAACCCAGATTTTGTTCGTGTAATCGTTTACCAACCAGTTGTAAACGATTACAAGTGTTTTTTTTGTGCACAAGTTTCAAGACTTCACCTAAGTTGGTAGTATCACAAACATTCTTCCTTTCCTCCATCATGGGGTTTCCAAAGATGACTTCCCACACTCAACTCACACTTAAACACCAAAATCAAGTGAAAACCACTGAACTTATATAAGAAAGTTACAAATTTTGACAATGATCACCCAGGTTACCACAGTTGGCTCCTGCAGTTGAAGTTTTTGTAAAAAACCCAGATTTTTTTCGTGTAATCATTTACGAGCTAGTTGTAAACGATTACAAGTGTGTTTTTTGGTGCACAAGTTTCAAGACTTCACCTAAGTTGCTCATCACATAAACATTGTTCCTTTCTTCCATCATGGGGTGCCCAAACATGACTTCCCAGCCTATACTCACTTAAACACCAAAATCAAGTTTAAACCATTGGACTTATGTAAGAAAGTTATAAATTTTGTCCATGGTCACCCAGATTACCACAGCTGGCTCCTATAGTACAAGTGTTTGTACATAACCTAGATTTTACTCGTGTAATCGTTTACGAGCCACCTGTAAATGATTATCATTGTGTTTTTTGCAGCAGAACCTTCACCACTTGTGTTAAGTTCATCATCTCACAAACATGACTAGTCAATCAAATTGGCCACTTTATTCATTAACATTCCAATCAAAACTTCATTTCACAATGACAACAATGAAGGGAATAACATTAACAATCTTTAACGGAAGCAAAGATGCATCTTTTATAACATTGAACAAAATAGGTTACATTACAGTCATTTGTTCATCTATGTATAATGTCGTATGACTTTCTTTTAATACAAATATCACTTATTTTTTTATTCTAAGTACTCCATTTCCAGTGCACGGAGTCCTAAGCGTTTTGCCCTTGTAATGCCTTCATGATTCGACCCTCACATACGTCTTCATCGGAGGTTGGTTGGCGTACATGCCACCTGGGGAAACAAAGTCACTGTTCATGGAGGGTTCTACATGAGGCGTACTTTGTCCACCAACAATGAAGAAAATGGAGGGAGAATGCATTTACCTTGCTCGAAGGACCATGGTCACCAAACCTTGCCATTTCGCATAATACCCTGAACAAAGAAGACGACGTTCAGCAAACCTTGCAGAGATAACGAAAATGGAGGGAGAGAGAAAAGGAAGAGGGAGAACGAAAAATCAAGAGAGAGAACGAGGGGAATAAGGGAACGTTGATTTCAAATGAAACAGGGTAAGGGGTATATTTGGAATCCCAAATTTTTGAAACTCTACTCAATTTTGATGTCACTTTTTAAAAATAAAAGTAAATTAAAAACAGACCAATGAGCTGGTGACACCTGGCGTTGTCAAAATGGTGTTAAAAACTCGTTGTCAAAATAGTAGGATCCATGTATATAATAGATTCACGTTATCTGCTAACGTGAAACAAGCTTTTTGCCCCCTCCATGCTTCTGATGTGCATCACGTGTACACCTCCCTTCTTTTCATTCCTCCACACGTCATGGTGGGTCCCAACAGGCCCTACCTATCATCTCATCAAAATAAAATCAGTAAGACTAAGTACCTCACGGGGAATCGAGCACAGCTACATAAGGTCATCCAACACTTCCATGCACACACATTCACCACTTAATAAAATCATATTCATTGATATCATAGTACATTCATCAATATATAAACTTTATTTCAGACACTTTCGAAAATTACTAATACAACTATAATTAATAAATTTTAATTCATTTCCTTACTACTTTTATCATCCCATTATCATATCATAAATATTTGTATAATTCTAGAAATATAAAATAATATGTATTTTTATTTTATGCGAATCTTACAGAGAGATTCTGTTGTGACGTGGTATTAGTGTACATGTTGATGTTAAGGGTCATGTTGTAGGGTTCATCCTGATACTCTAATAACTCTCCAATCTCAAGTAGAGAAGGATGTGTTATGTGATGAGAGTGACAGGAGGTCCCAGCCTATGGTCAGTTGTGGTCATAGATGTTGACGGACTAACTTTGTGGATGGCATGGGGTATTGTATTTTGCCATGATTTTGTTGTATGAGGAGTAAAGACTATCACAAGTGCATGACCACCCAAGACTTTCATCAACTTTATATCCGGATAATAGAGTCCAATATAATCATTTGCATCTTACATGAATTTTATTGATAATGAGTTATGTGTAATAATAGTGTTATGCCTAATTTAGGTCTTTTGCATGGTAGCTCACTCTTAGTTGTTTGTGTTTGTGCTAAAATATTTTACTTGTGCGATGATCGTATAATGTGTGTGTTTTACGAAAGTAGATGAGGAAATGGCGTCTAAGCCAGTGCAAATAAAGACAGAGGCCGAAAAATAGTAGAGAAGAAGTTCAAGTTATCTTTATGAGTGTTATAAGTTGAAATATGAGTTAAAAATACGTATTGTCAGTGTGATTTTCTTTATATTTCCTGATGGATGAATATATAAATGTTACAGTATTTATATTATCTATGAAATATCAAGTGTGAGAATTTGGGATGTTACAATTATTGGATTGAAAAAAAAATGAGAATTGAGCTACTGTTGTTAATGAATAAACATAATGTAACGAGAAGTTCGTTTATACCACATTGCCACCAGTAATAGATTTTAATATATTTACATAGGGATAAAATATTAAAATTATAACTAATTTGAATATATTATTTTAACTTTTATAATTATTAGTTAGTGATTTTTTAAAAAATAATGTTGTTTGGTGTAACATCCCCAAAATATAGTCCAATGCTATATAAAAGAGTCATCACACATATGATATGATAGAACAATTATCACATAATAATATAAAGTAATAACTTTACAGTTATCCAAAATAACCATAGAATTTCAAACTTTATATACAAGAAACTAACAAAAACTATATACAAAATTACTTTAAACCTAACTACTCAGAGCATCTCGTTCGTCCAATGCCTGCTCTAAAGACACCTCATCTCCCTCTGCTCACACCCACAGGATGATCATTGCAAAGGAAAAAACACCAACACATACAAAACACAAACAACAAACAACAGGGTAAGCTAGTTTAAGTAAAAGATCAATCAACATACTTATTAAGCACATAACATACAATCATACCATTTCAATTAAATTCTAAAACATTTTATGCATGACACAACACTGACTCTGACTGTCCAAACTTAATGTGATTGCCCGAACTTAGAATGATTACTGAGCTATGACGGGTCTTGCACTCATGGGGGCTTCTACTGCTTTGCAAAGTCATTGCCAATGGGTTTCACCCTACCACACTCACGAGGTTAGTCTGTTCTGGGCCTTGGAGCATACTGGAAGCCTCCAAGACTAAGACCTCCTACTACTCCTCATGATATGGATCAATCCTCTCTATGCGAGAATGAAAGACCATTGGAGTTTCAGGACAACCCCCAAGACTGAGCTCCTGCATTCATTCTACAATACACTTGAATCTCACCAACAGATTCTACTTTGGAACTTTACTTTCACCACTTTGAAACCATACTTTCACTTTGACACATAACTCCTGACATAATCAATCACCTACCATAATACACATTCATAAATGCTTCACAATGGATCCCAAAACTTCATTTAAATCAAACTAGAACAAGGAATTAAAGAGTAAACTAAAACCTGAACCATTCGCTGAGTGAATAAAACTGACAGTGCTCCTATACCTCCACCATTCGCTGAGCGAATAAAACTGACAGTGCTCCCAGACCTCAACCATTCGCTGAGCGAATAAAACTGATAGTGCTCTCAGACCTCAACCATTCGCTGAGCGAAAGTCCTC
The DNA here is from genome assembly GCA_027742795.1 of Vigna hirtella. Taxonomy (NCBI): domain Eukaryota; kingdom Viridiplantae; phylum Streptophyta; class Magnoliopsida; order Fabales; family Fabaceae; genus Vigna; species Vigna hirtella. The sequence continues at coordinate 1,531,600 of JAHCHA010013405.1, read as the reverse complement.
AGACAAATGACCTACCTCTACAACCATTCGCTGAGCGAATGGATTCGCTCAGTGAGTCTGTGTTGAGAGGGTCGCACCTCACACAAAAGTTGATTGCATATAAGGAATGTAGTATAGCTAGGAATTGACTCCTAGGTCGTCTCTCAAGGACCAAATGTGGTTCGAGTCTTAGGTCAAACACGCAGTGGGGGGGTTTTGAAAGTATTTTTGTGATTAGAAACGAACTAAATTAAAATTGGAAATTAAACACGATCGAACATAATTGAAAGCATTGAAATAAACTAACAAAACATAAAGACCGAATGGTCCTACAAATGACCGAACGGTCCTACAAATGACCGAACGGTCTCTAGAGCAAGCGAGGAAATTGGAAATACAGGAAGATAAAGAAGCAGAACACGATAGACAACATAGTGAATGAAAACAATAAACTGAACGGTCCTAAAACAAGACGTGTGAACTAATTAAAATTCAGCAGATAATAAGAGACACTTGGTTAAAAATAAAATGCACATATAAACCAAATTAAATGCACTAAATATTTAAGACAACTCATAACCGAATTGAAATGCAATAAAAGAAATCTAAAACTCATCTACCTAAATTAAAATGGAACCACGCTAACTAATAAACAAACGAAAGTTGCAGCTTAGAAATCAAATATTCAATGCAAAAGATGAGCATTTAATGACACAAATGATTCAGGCCGTGACACCACTCTTCCTGCCTTGCTCCACGTTAAAATGCATCACCAATGTGGGCCACAAACAAAATAAATCAGCATATCACATAAGAATGAAATGTGCTTCTCCCAACCAAACCATGACACCTCCTTTCAAACTCCATCACCGTTCCAGCAGCTTGCAGGTCACATTCACGTGCACACCAACACTTCAATAAAAAAAAAATGCATGAACCAAATGAAAAGGGCAATGAATAAATCAGCCAAATGAAATTAAGGTGAAGCTTTTTCATTCATCTCCGTATCAGCATTGCACACTTCTTTCAATTCAAAAAAAAAAACATTCAAAGAGAAACTGAGGTTGGCGGCTACAGCTCCAGGCCGAGACCCCCCCTCTTCATCCAACGTCAGGGGTTTTAAAAACCCTTCTCCAAGCTGTTGAACCGTGTGCGTGGACGTGTGGTGTTGCTGCTGGATGATGAGTCCGCGTGAATTGCTGGATGATGAGTCCGCGTGAATTGCTGGACCGTGTGCCTCCCATTTGCTGGATGTCACTCCCTGCTGCGTGGGCTGCTTGGACCGAGAAGCATCTTCTCCTAATTACCGCTTGCTGGATGGGAGCTGCTTGGATGCTGGACCCTTGTTGAAGCTGGAGCGTGGAATTCTCTCCTCAACGTGGCTGCTGCTGGGCGCTGCCAAGTGTGGGCTGTGGCATCCCTTTTTCTTCCAGCATCACTTCTTCATTTTAAAAGAAGCTTCTCCATCTCCGTACCGCGCAACCTCTGCTGGACTTGTTGTTGGACGTGTAGCTACTGGATGCGCTTACAAGCTGCTAGACCGCGTGAATGAGCAGGCCGTGGGTGCAGATTGAAGGATGTCACATGTGCGTGTGAAGTTTGCTTTGCTCATGGGCCGTGAGTTTCCCTTTTGTCTCCCATTATCATCCTTTTTAAATTCATCTCTTCCATGTGCCAAATAAAAATAAGATGGGCCCTCTTCTTTCCAGCTCACGTGAATATCCTTCGAGTGGGTTCCCTTCACAATTCCATTCTCCACCTTGTTTTGTCTTCTTCCTTGTTTTGTGCACATGCTTCTAGCCACACACATTTCTCTGCTGGACCGTGGTATCTTCAGGCTGCTGGATCTCCTTGCTGTGCACACCCCTGCCTTGCTTCCGTGATCTCTCTGCCACCACATGCTTCTAGCCACACACATTTCTCTGCTGGACCGTGGACTTGGGCGTGTGCTTCCTTGCTTTAGCTGGACTCCAAAGTTGCTGTGTGTCACACCCTTTCTCCAATGCATACACCACTCCCATGTGCATCAAAAAAATTGAAACCCACACCTCTCTCTCTTTTTAGTTTAAACAAAATTGATGTCACATCTTCTTTTGACCTCCAAAATGTCCCAAATATTATCCAACAATTTTCCTATAATTAATAATAAAAATAATTAGCTCAAATAATTCAAATTAATTAAAATAAGAGTTTTTGTCAAATTAAGCACAATTAGCAAAAACGGAAAAATATCGGACATTTAAGCACAATTCCCTGATTAATTCTACCACACTAAACTAAGTGAAGTGAATAAAATATTGACTCATCAGTCTGCATAATCTTTAGAACCAAAATCTGCAAAATTACGCGACCTACACCAAGTTTACCAATTCCAACTATTTTTTCTCAACTTCTAACCCTCTTAGATTGTGTCATATACCTAATTATACTTAACCAAGGTGGTTTAAACACTTCTAACCTAAATCTAGACAAGGAAACTCAAAATCTCACCTGAAAACTCTCAAAAACTCAACTTAGGGACCCAAATTGAATTCTACCATTTGTGACACAATTTTAAGTAACTTAATGGCTCTAACAAGTCATAAATGACTTACCAAGACTGCTCAAACTGACCATTTGCACACAGAACTCCAAACTCAAGTTTTTACGACCTCACTTCCGAAAATTTGAGTTCTAACACAAGTAGAACTCTACCTCATTACCACCACACCCTCCTAACTCAATTCTCTAACATTGCCAAGTGTTTAAACAAACTCAAACCAGGTTATAAACTCCCTCAATTGCACAAAATCAAACCAACAACCTTTCCTCACAATTTCCCTACCTTAAACCTCCATTTTGACAACAATCAAAAAGACCAAGATTACTCATTTCCGTATGACAGTCCTATTTGCACAATTCACTTCAGTAACCTCAAATAACAGCATCACAAACATACACAAAATAGACTTTACATTTATTTCAACTACTCATTATCACAAACTTCATCAATTCCACCAAAATCCCTAAATTATCAAGAACACCAACTAATATTCACATTTCCAGCAGTTTAATACTCATATACCATTTATTTACAAATCATACATACAATTTTAAAACAATTAACTAACTTCCCTTACCTCTAGCAAACTCGTACCGGTCTAGAAACTACCCCGACCGTGACTTGCACCGCAAGGAATCTCTAAAACCACCTACAAATCACCGAATGGTGATATAAGAGAAGATTTAGAACTTAATTTGAGTTACAAATTGAAGGAAAGGAACTCTTGATGATAGCTCCAGCCATGGGGCTAATCCATAGATCTGTGAGCTTTACAAGAAGAAAAGCAACGACAGTGGAAGAACAAAATGAAAACAGTCTGGACTGTGCAGTGGCAGCGGATGAATATGTCGAAGAAGAGTTTGGATGAGGTGCTTTGGGGAAATGGAGCTAGCTTAGACAGCCTTCATCAATGGAAGGAAGCTAGAGGAGGTTTGATAGGAAGCACATGAGTGACTTTCGGTGGGGAGAAGACGCTGGAAATTGCATCAGCAAATCTATTCTCTCAATTCATCAAAAGTGTTTTTACAATCTGTGCAAGGAGAATTTATAATGGATTATCCCAGCTTTGAACGGTAGAGATTAAATGCCCAATACAAATCTTGAAACACGTGGCCAATGTGTAGAACGTGGGAAGCTTTAGGCTGAAATCAGTAATCAAGCACGTGGCAGCAGAGTGGGAGGCATGAGCTGGTCAAATGGGTTTTTCCAGATTGATGAGCTCCAAGGTTGGTACGTTGAGTGCCAACCTTTATTTTTCTTTTTATTGTATTTTGGTTATCCTTCCCCTTGTGCTGGTTTGGACCATGCTGGATCTTTTGGTTGTTCTCCTGGTTTCCACTCAAAGCATGCGAAGAGCACTTTACCTTCGGGATGGAGATCTTCAAGATCTTGTTGGAGCTTTTTGGCCATACCTCGTGTGATGGGTCCTTGTTGTATTATTGTGCTTGGCGCTCTTGTATCATCTCCTCCTTCTTGAGAAGGATTTGTCCTCAAATCTAAAGGATCTTTATTGTCATTTTCAATCCCTGAAAAAGGCATAAGGTCAGATACATTGAAAGTGGGATGAATTCCATATTCTTGAGGAAGGTCAAGTTGATATGCATTATTATTGATCCTCCTAAGAACTTTAAATGGACCATCTCCTCGGGGATTTAGTTTGGATTTTCTTAGATTTGGAAATCTTTCTTTTCTAAGGTGAAGCCAAACTAAATCTCCTTCATTGAAGATTACCTTTCTCCTTCCTTTGTTATGACTCTTGGCATATTTCTCGTTTTGTTGTTGTATTTGGTTTCTGACCCTTTGATGTAAGTCTTTAATAAATTTAGATTTAGACACGCCTTCCTGATGAACATAGTCAAATGATTTAGGAAGAGGTATTAAATCTGTAGGTGTCATAGGGTTGAATCCATATACAGCCTCAAAAGGAGAAATTTTAGTAGTTCCATGAACTACTCTGTTATAAGCAAACTCTACATGAGGAAGATATTCGTCCCAAGATTTGTGGTTCCCTTTTAGAATTACTCTCAATAAAGTTGATAGAGATCTATTGACTACTTCAGTCTGTCCATTTGTCTGTGGATGACAAGTAGTAGAAAAAGAAAGCTTAGTCCCTAATCTAGACCATAAGGTCCTCCAAAAGTGACTAAGAAATTTTGTATCTCTATCAGAAATGATAACACGAGGTAATCCATGAAGTTTTACCACATCTCTAAAGAAGATCTTAGCAATGTTGCTTGCATCATCTACTTTGTGGTAGGGTATGAAATGAGCCATTTTACTAAAACGATCTACTACCACAAAGATAGAATCAAAACCCCTTGAAGTCTTTGGGAGTCCTAAGACAAAATCCATACTAGTTTCTTCCCAAGGAGTTGAAGCAACATGCAAAGGAGTATAAAGTCCATGAGGCATTGCTTTAGATTTTGATTCTAAACAAGTAATGCATTTGAAACAATGTCTTTGGACATCTTTCCTCATGTGAGGCCAGAAGAATTTTTCTTTCAACATGCCAAGAGTCTTTTCTACCCTAAAATGACTCATTAATCCTCCCTCATGTATTTCTTTGACAAGGAGCTTTCTATGTGATCCTTGAGGTATATAGATTTTGCCTTCTTTAAAAATATATCCCTCTCTCACATAAAAACCTCCTTGAGCCTTGTGTATGCATTCCTCATAAATTTTGGCAAACTCAATGTCTTGAGCATACAACTCAATTATGTTATTAAAACCAAGAATTTGTGCTCCTAATGTGGCCAAAAGATTGTTTCTTCTAGATAAAGCATCAGCCACAATATTAGACTTGCCTTTCTTGTATTTAATAACATAAGAGAATTGCACAATAAATTCAAGCCACTTAGCATGTCGCTTTTGAAACTTGTGTTGGCTCTTCAAGTACTTGAGTGACTCATGGTCACTGTGAATGATAAACTCTTTAGAAACAAGATAATGTTCCCAAGTTTGAAGAGCCCTCACAAGAGCATAAAGCTCTTTGTCATAGGTGGGGTAATTACAAGTGGCCCCATGAATTTTTTCACTGAAATAAGCAATGGGATGACCTTCTTGTAACAACACAGCACCTATGCCTAGACCAGAAGCATCACATTCTAGCTCAAAAGTTTTAGAAAAATTGGGTAGAGCTAAAATGGGTGCTTGAGTGAGCTTCTCTTTGAGTAGCTCAAAGGCTTTTTGTTGTTTTTCTCCCCAGTGGAATGTAACATCTTTTTTTACCAACTCATTGAGAGGTGAAGCAAGAGTAGAGAAGTTAGGAACAAATCTTCTATAAAAGCTTGCCAACCCATGGAAGCTCCTTACTTCTCCTACATTCTGTGGGGGTGGCCAATCTTGAATGGCGTTTATTTTCTCAGGGTCAACATGGACCCCATTTTTATTGACCACAAAACCTAGAAAGATGACACTGTCAACACATAAGGTGCATTTGTCAATATTTGCAAACAATTGATTGGTTCTGAGAATTGTCAAGACAACTCTCAAATGTTGTTCATGTTCTTGCAAATTTTGACTATACACCAAAATGTCATCAAAATAAACAACTACAAACTTACCAATGCAATCCCTTAAGACATGGTTCATAAGTCGCATGAATGTGCTTGGAGCATTAGTAAGGCCAAAAGGCATTACAAGCCACTCATATAGTCCAAACTTAGTCTTAAAAGCAGTTTTCCACTCATCACCCTCTTTGATTCGAATTTGGTGATAACCGCTCTTAAGGTCTATTTTGGAAAATATTTGGGCGCCATGCAATTCATCTAACATATCATCAAGTCTAGGGATGGGATGTCTATATTTTATTGTGATGTTGTTGATAGCCCTACAATCACAACACATGCGCCATTCCCCATCTTTCTTGGGCACCAACAAGACAGGTACAACACATGGACTTAAGCTTTTTTGAACCCAGCCTTTATCTAACAAGTCTTGGACTTGTGACTCAATCTCTTTAGTTTCTTGGGGGTTAGTCCTATAGGCAGGCCTATTAGGAAGAGTTGCCCCTGGCACAAAATCAATTTGATGTTCTATTCCCCTTAGTGGTGGAAGACCAATAGGTATGTCTTTGGGAAATATATCATCAAATGCTTTCAAAAGGTTTTGAATTAGATGAGAGAGAGTCAAAGTCTGAGACTTGCTATTTGTACAAGTGAGTGTTCCTTGACACAAGAGAAGGTATGAAGGTTGCTCAACATGAAGAATATTTTCTAAAGTTTTTTTATTCAAAAGATTTTCATGTTGGTTCACTCTCACTCTCAGTGGTGGAGGATTCACTTTCACTACTATAAATGTCACTACCTCTTAAAATGATGGTTCTCTTGGTAGGACATTGAGCAACTATATGACCTCTCCCCAAACATTTAAAACACTTGATCTCACTAGTGCGAGTGTGTGAAGAGGATTCCTGTCTGGGTTTTTCAACTATTTTGGATAGAGGTTTGAGGGGTTCTTTTTCTTTGACAATCTTATGTTCAAAGGGGGATTGAAATCTTTTCACAGAAGCTTTTCTCAAATTTTGTTGTTCTACCTTTATACATATTTGAACAAGATCATTCAAATCTCTATAAGGTAGAAGTTCAACCCTATCTCTGATATCAAGATTCAACCCACTCAAAAATCTAGCCAAGGTAGTCTCTTCACCCTCTGTTATTCCTGCCCTCATCATGTATAGCTCCATCTTTTGTCTGTATTCTTCAACAGACATAGACTTTGTTGCAATCTTTGGAGCTTATCCATGAGTTCTCTCTTGTAGTAAGAGGGCATGTGCCTCTTCCTAAGGGCATTTGTAAGCTCATTCCAATATTTTATTGGAGGAATTCGCTGTCTTAGTCTCTCTTGGACTGTAGCAGTCCACCAGTACATTGCATACCCTTGAAAACTTAGAGTAGCAAGAGATACTTTTCTTTCTTCTCCTACTTGATGGCAAGCAAAAATTTGCTCAACCTTCATTTCCCAATCTAGGTAAGCCTCGACATTATCTTTTCCATGAAAATGAGGCAATACCACATTAACTTCCTTAGGAGGAGGAGGATTTTCAAATTCCCTCCTATGTCTTCTTGATGAAGAGGGTTGATGATAATATTCTCCTACTCTTAAGGCCTCTTGTTCATATTGGGACTCTCCACTATAACTTCTCTCCCTATTTTGGACTTGTTCCTCTCTCAAAAGTTTCAACTCATTTTCAACCATGGCACTATGTAGCTCTCTTTGGACTTTTTCTTGACTTATTTTTGTCTCAATCTCATAGAGTTGATTGACTAGAGTTTGGAATGAAAATTGATATTTGTATGTGTCACTAATTCTAGGGGATTGTCTTCCAGACATTTTAATGAACTTAAAAGTTTTCTTGAAATAAAGAATAAAAGTTTTCACTTGAGGATAATATTCCAAGTAAGAGAGGTGAACCGTATAGGTTGCTTAAATACCAAGTCTTGCCTTGCCAAATATATCCCTAGTTACTTACTAAAATCTTTAAATCAAAATTACTTGTAAATTCACTCAATGTTTAAAGACACACTCAAACTTAAAGAAAACTAGACTCTAGAATCGGACTCTAGTGTGATAAGACTTAGAGTTTAATCTCTTCTAGCCAAAATCACCCTAAATCGTGGAACAAATAAACCAAAAAAAATGAAAATTATTCCTATGGTGAGAGCTCCTAAGTGAGGCTTGAAACTTTGGATCCAAGACACACTCACTGTCTACCGATTTTAAAATGGAACAATTAAAACAAAGTTTGCAAATGATGGAAGAACACTTATGAGTTCTGTCCAATCACTTGCGTAATGGCCCTTTACAAAAAAAGAAATTGCTAATACAATTAGACTTTGCAAAAGAAAAGAGAAAAGGTTTGACAATGCAACTTTGGCTTCTCTCAAATAAAACTGAGTGATTCTGGATGCAATCACGCAAGGCTCACAGTTGCTGGTTAGGCGGATTTTACTTGGCAGCAATCAAACTGCTATTACAATATCAGCAGATACGTTTCCAGCACGTCAAAGTCTGCAGCACCGTAGTCACCATGCCTTGCTGTTTCCGTCAAATCTCCACTTCCTAGGAGGCTACCAATGGTGAAGGATCTCTGGCTAGCCCAATCCCATGTAATTATACCTCAAGCAGATTATAAATCAGCAGGAGATTAGAAAAGGAAATGAAGCAACTGCACAGAATTGTCTTAGGGAAATACTGCACTACAACACCTTTTATCAAACAGGTGGTAGGCCAGGAAGCCAATGATTGAGAATAAAGCAAGAAAAAGGAGATGCAAACACGGAGGCACAACAAAAAGAACCTAGGAAGAGTTCTAGAGCATATTAATAAAGCAAGAAATCAAAACAAGCTGCAATTGAATCAAATTCGGAGACAAATAGAAATTGATCAAAACTGTTTGATGAATTGTCTGAATGAACAATCAGTTTGGTGCACCAAATTTCACAGATTCAACTTGCACTGGCCAATCAGCTTTTTAATTTGCAATGTTTATTTCTATTATATTGCTTTTAATATTGAATACACTTGACCAAGCTTTTTCTAACAAGTTTAGATCATTGGATTGCACCAAAACAGATTGTACAATTAACTTTGTAGTATGCAGCTTGCACCAAAAAAATGAAGACTAAAACTGGTGGTTTAGTGAGTAAAAATTGTGCAGGGTTATTTCAAGGTAAAATTTCTTTGCATAACCAATTTTAATTCATCAAATCAAACGTGTTGATACTGAAATTTGATGCAGGAACTTATGATAACAGATTTTGACTCATTCAACCCTTTTTATGCAGCAAAATGAATAACTCAACCACCCAGATTTTAGTGCACTGAATCAAACGACCTTTGAACATTGAAATGTGTCCATATACAACATTTAAAACTTGTTAAAAGTGTTGGAAATAGTTGCAAAGACGTTCAGCAGTGATCTAATACTGAAACATGATTTTTAAGAAAAAATGGACTAAGCAAAGCAGTGCAGTTCGGCCAACTGCAGATTGAATGCAATGTGAGTTTTCCCATGATGCTATCTAGCCTTTTGCAGAAGCAATTCAGTGCTTATATGATGTGCATCAAGTACTAGCTCGGTTTGTACATTCAATCACAGATCCAATTCACCAATTTCTTTCAAATAAACACATAAAAGCTATTCTACTGCTCAAAATTCTGAAACTGGGATTGGTGTCACAAATCATGCACTTGAGCTCCCCCTGAGTTTGTCATGGCTCATTTAATGTGCAGATAATGACAACTTCTTCAGTTTGTTCAGATGTAGCAGAGCACACAGTTTTTAAACCAGATTTGAAGACAGAAATGTAGACACACATGACTGAACATTACAGGAAAAGATGCTCAAACAAAAAGGACTCAAACAACACAAATGGACCGATTAAAATGATGAGACACAATCAAAATAAAACTAGCACACCAGAACAGACTCAAACAGAACCTAATAACACCAAAGAATGAATAGAACAGTGAAACAGATTCAAAGACAGCAAAAGAGCATGATGATAGTGTGAAATTTAAAAGAAACACTTAGCTCACTGGTGCACTTCGAACCAGGGTTTGAATACCACATGATAGCTCCAGCCATGGGGCTAATCCATAGATCCGTGAGCTTTACGAGAAGAAAAGCAACGACAGCGGAAGAACAAAATGAAAATAGTCTGGACTGTGCAGTGGCAACGGATGAATATGTGGAAGAAGAGTTTGGATGAGGTGCTTTGGGGAAATGGAGCTAGCTCAGACAGCCTTCATCAATGGAAGGAAGCTACAGGAGGTTTGATAGGAAGCACAGGAGTGACTTTCGGTGGGGAGAAGACGTTGGAAATTGCATCAGCAAATCTATTCTCTCAATTCATCAAAAGTGTTTTTACAATCTGTGCAAGGAGAATTTATAATGGATTCTCCCAGCTTTGAACGGTAGAGATTAAATGCCCAATACAAATCTTGAAACACGTGGCCAATGTGTAGAACATGGGAAGCTTTAGGCTGAAATCAGTAATCAAGCACGTGGCAGTAGAGTGGGAGGCGTGAGCTGGTCAAATGGGTTTTTCCAGATTGATAAGCTCCAAGGTTGGTACGTTGAGTGCCAACCTTTATTTTTCTTTTTATTGTATTTTGGTTATCCTTCCCCTTGTGCTGGTTTGGACCATGCTGGATCTTTTGGTTGTTCTCCTGGTTTCCACTCAAAGCATGCGAAGAGCACTTTACCTTCGGGATGGAGATCTTCAAGATCTTGTTGGAGCTTTTTGGCCATACCTCGTGTGATGGGTCCTTGTTGTATTATTGTGCTTGGCACTCTTGTATTACTTGATCCATGCAAACAGAATCATTTCGCTGGATCAAGAACCCTAGATGGTAGAAAAAAAAGGGTTAACACCTTACTCGCTCGATTCGCTGATAACATTTGAAAAACTGTTATTTCTAGACTTAATTTTGACCTTAAAAACAACCTTTATGACTTAGAAACTAGCTTGTAATCATGCTTTTGCTTATGTTTTGGAAAAAAGAGAGTTGGATGGGTTTTATGCTTGCTTTCCCTTGTTTTTGCAGGTTTTAAGATGAATTGAATGGAAGAAGTGAAGTAGCCATAAGTTGGAGTCAAAAATGGAAGAAAAAGTGCATAAAAGAAGAGCCGCAAGTACCGCTCAGCGGAAATTGCCACTAAGCGGCACTCTAAAGACCGCAGTCACCATGATTTTCAATTTAACTCAAGGTAAAGATTTTCACAAAGGATTTTTATAATCTGTTTAAGGCTTAAGGTTCAAAAAGGGTAGAACACTTCGTGCTCTCTTTTATTTGGGCTAAAATCATACATTGGCTAAGAAAAGGGTCATAAAAAATGGCCTTGATCATAAGACACAAGTAAGCAAGTAGTTCAATCATAGAAACCTGGGAAAAATCATTCATGTTTTCAAAAGAATAACAATCATTCACAACAACTACTCTGAAGTTCAAAACTTCACATATAAGCTAATCCAATGTTCCACATACACCAAATACATATCCTGCTTAGCATCATAATCACAATCATAACATCATGCATCTGTTCACATAGTTTGTGAACAACCACCTGTATATCAACATTTTGTGCAACATCTCAACATCAATCAATATCAAAGCATCATCAAGCAATACTCATTACACGCAAATCAATATCAAACCATCACATCAGATATAAGTATCAAAGTGAGTACATCAACACCTATCCTAAAAACAGAAGCAAAATAAAGTTCACAAAAATAAAAAGACAAGTTTAGAAAATTGGGTTGCCTCCCAAGTAGCGCTTGTTTAACGTCACGAGCCTGACCCATGAATCCTCTAGCATCCTTCAGTAGACGCATATCTTTCTCACCAACACCCATCAGTAGGTGTGTATAAGAATAGTATCCTTCAGTAGATACTTTGTCACCTAGCATCCATGAGTAGATGTGAATCCTTCTCATCAGCATCCATGAGTAGATGTTAATCTTTCTCATCTTCATCGACATCCACTAGTAGACGCCTTCAGTAGCATCCATCAGTAGATGCTTAATCACATAGGATCCATCAGTAGACGCTATCATTCATCACCCTCATAGCAGCATCCATCAGTAGATGTTGTCCTTTGAGTCCTAGCATCCCTCAATAGATGTTGTCCACCACCCATCAGTAGATGCTGTCATTCCTGCAAAGCAAAATCAAATCCAAACCACACAAATAATCAATTTAAAAAGAAAAATCAGAAATTTGGTTGCCTCCCAATAAGCGCTTGTTTAACGTCATGAGCCTGACACCATTAAGCACAATTTGCATCTATTATGTTGGTGTTCCTTTTGCTTTCATCACACCAAATTATCTACAGCATCTTCTTGTTCACCATCTTTACCCTCCTTGAATAAGGAGTCTCAATCTCAATAACTACATTCTCTTTTATATCTTTAATCACTTCATGCATAGAGTTTTGGTGAACATGTTTCTAATTGCACTTGAAGTCTGGCGCTCAGCACCCTTAATGGGGCGCCCAGGCGCGCCCTGCGACCTTCTTCCGCCTTCTTCTCCTTTTGATGATCTTGTGCTCTTAGTACAGATTTTTGAATTTAATCCTGCAAACACTCAAGAACACTGCATTAAAGCACTCAATTAGCACAAATAGTTAAAAAAAATAATAAAAAGATAAAAATATAAAAAGATAAAAATATAAAAAGATAAAAAAAAATAAAAAAAAATTAAAAGATAAAAAGATAAAAAGTAAAATAAAAAGATGAAAAAATAAAAAAATAAAAAGATGAAAAAAAGAAAAGATGAAAAGATGAAAAGATGAAAAGATGAAAAGCTAAAAATATAAAAAGATAAAAAGACGTAAAGATAAAAAGATAAAAAGTCTAATCGGTTAAGAATCACACAAATAGAATAGTTATACCACGAGTCCTCGACAACGGCGCCCAAAACTTGTTAACACTCCGATAAGTGTACTGAATCGTGTCAAGTAATATAAAATGGTAAGACCAAGTATCGTTTCCCAAGAGACTCACGACATTAAACAGTTATGTAATCGCTTAACCAATTAAGACTTAAGAACAATTTTTGGGGTTTTTTAATGCAAATGCAATAAAAATAAACATGAATGCAAATTTAATCAATTGAGGCTAAACACAAGGGTGAATGGATGATATTGAAAATATGAGATGAATATGTTGCTGGGGTTTAGATTTCACCTAATCACTCTCATGCATATAAGAATTCATCTTCTTCATTAATGTTAATGTCACTTTCTAATTTACCTTAAACCTGATGTCTTAGTGAAGAAAGTCTGCTCTTAATTACTAGATCACAATGTGTTGTATCCCCAGCAATTAATTATGCATTACATTCGCACAAAAGCTTAAAGGCAACCAATCCTCCTATCCCTATGTCTAGGTAATATTGCTTTTGGGAGAATTTCCCCAGTTCTAGATTTCCCCATATGTGTCTATATTGACAAAATCAATAATCATGCAATTGAATGAGTTAAACAAAGCATGCATAGAGCGTAGAAGAAAAACCCTAACAATTAATGAAGTAAAGCATTTATAATATAAAGCAATTCAATACATGAGACTTTAAGAGGTTACATCTTTCCCAACAACAAATAAGGTTTAGTTCCCTATTATCATGGAGAAACTATATGAACAATGGAATGAAAGAATGAAAGAGAAAGAAAAACCCTAGAAAGAGAAGAGGAGAGCAGTCACATCCCCTAAGCTATCCCCAAGGGGTGAAAATTGTGTTTCTATGCTCAAGCCATCAAAAAATACAATCCCTAGGACGTGCAAGTCCTTAAATGAACATAAAAATATCAGAAAATGGGTCCAAGCCCACGAAACTAGCGCCTAGCGCCCCAAAAGGACGCCCAACGGTAGTTGCGGTACTAAACTAACGCTCAGCGATGGCGCTCAGGTGTGAGACAAAAGAAATTGGTGCTCAACGCCTATTTTCTGCTCTCAGCGCCCTTTTTTCTGCACTCTGGTTAACTTTTCATTCTGGTTGACTTTTCTGCACTCTGATTGACTTCTCTGCACTCTGGTTGACTTTTTTGCATTCTGGTTGACTTTTCTACATTCCAACTATTTGATACTTTAACTCTTCTTTCAAATCATTTCAATAGCCTACAAAATCAAGGGAATTTAGTGATAAAATCATCAAGTATAACCTCAACTCTCTTATTCACATAACTAAAGCAAAAACATGAGTTCAATCTAGTTTCTAAATTATAAAGGGTGTTTTTAATATCAAAATTAAGTATAAAAATAATGGTATTTCAACCGTTATCACACATTTAAAGCCACAACATTTAAATATTATTAAACAATAATATCGTCAAAGTTTTCAAGAGTAATTATTGAAGTACAAACTAAATATTAAAACTCTTTAGAATTAAAAACATTTCGCAATTTAAAATACATATTGTAAAATCCCATAGAGATTTTGCCATCGCATCCTCGCACTAAACTTCTTCAGCTTTACCTGAAACATCATCTACTCCCATATAACGATACGAGTTATACGATCATCGTAGACACATAAATAGGATGAGCTAACCAATTACAGAGAGACATAAGTCATAAATAAACTTGTTTTCACAGTTCAAACATCAAATAATAACATTAAATGTTATCTCCTGATATTATATCGTATAAAAATAAATGGACACGAGTCTCACTTCGTTTTTCCATTCCTCACACATGGATATTAGACTTATCGGTTTTTGTCGTTCACACACAGCTAATGGACATTGGCCCTTCACACGCAGCTATTAGACCTATCTTGGCTCTATCCTACATATACATTTGATAAACATATTTCAAAATCGGTCCCTCATATGAACCGCGAATAAGATTCATCCTCCACACGCAGCTTCGGACATATCTCCCTTGTTCTTCAAGGTCTTACGAGTAAAAACTTTGGTGAGTAACATCTATTCACCAAGCACAATACTCAGCACGAGTGAGAAACCTAAGGTGAGACATCTATATTCCCTCGTTAGAGGAAAATAACAGGACTCGAATCCACCTATTGCCTTTTCCAAGCAAAAGGAATTATCCTTTTAACTACCGAGATAAAACATAAATCTCCACTGGTTATACACGATAATACTAGAGAATCATCAATGGTTATTCTGTCAAATCTCAAGAAACTAACCTCATGTAAAATTGCATTAAATCCAAAAATCACATTCAAGACAATTTGCTGTCAATTCTGATCTTTACTCAGTGCTTTACTCATAACTTTCTTTACAGAACTCTGAATGAGTTGATTCTTATTTTATTGGATTCTAGACTAAAAAATCTTTCCTGAGACACCAGATTCGTAATTTTTAGACCACAGAGTCCACTACAGTACATATTTTAAGATCAACGTTCTATTTACATTTTTAGTGTTTTCAGTGATGACCTTTACTCACTACTTTACTCATTACTCTCTCCACAGAATTCCAAATGGGATGATTCATGTTTGTTTGTAATCTAGACTCAAAATTCTTTCTTTGACCATAAAATTCAAAATTTTTATACCACTTTACTAACTGCGGTAAAATTTCCAAAATTAACAAACAACAAAAGTCCAGGTTATCAAATACTAAATATTATTGGAATACTACATATCCATTCGTTATATCTTCTGACTCCTTATTGAAAATCCAACCGGTCAAAATAAAGCAACATATATCTAGAACATGTAATAAAATATTTAGTCTTGAGCGTCGGAGTGTCTTCTGCAAGTCAACACCCCATTGGAGTGGATCGCGTTCTAGGAGAGAATTTAAGATCAAAAGAGAGTAGAGCAAGGAAGGACGATCGACCTCAGACCAATCCAACCGAAACACACATCATGGAGGAATGGAAGGATAAGGTACGGTTTACTAAGAAAATTATTGCACAAGAAAATTAAAATAAGGTTTAGTCTTTAAATGGCTAAGTCTAACGTCCATTCAATAAGCCTATGTTACAAGTAAGATGGCTTAACACAAATATTTTTTAGAAAACACCGTGGCAATAAAAAAATGTAACCAGGTATGAACTTTGAAGAGAAAAATGTTACTTCCTATTGATGTCAATTACAACATCAGAAAATTTTGTTATCTAACATATTCCACATCTATGTCCTGAAAAATAATTAATTCAAAATAATCTCACTTAGTTTAACTTTGATTCATAAAAATAATTTCTAACGTAACAAATGATTTAACTACTGAGATTATAAATTTTGTTAGTATTGTGACAGAATATCTACACTGTTCAAATCCATTTTAAAAACATAATAAGTACTCTCTAATCTCAAAATTGACAAGAATAATATTACTTCAAATTTCATCGAAACATCAAGCATAAGTGAACCATATTATTCAGTGTCCATGGTAACATGACTAGATTCCATATACTCAGACCAAACATCACTATGTAATATAACCGAATAAATAAACCAACATAATCATATATTAACACATGATTTTATGAATATTGACACAGAACAAGAGATTCTTATAAACCGAATTATACATTTCATGGGAAACGAACCAAGAGGGTCATCTTCGTAAGTATGTAAAGACGAATCGGTCACGGATAAGAAGCTCATCAAGGTCTCCACAAAGAAATACCAAACGACCTAATAGAAAGGAGGAGCGAAAACATAGGCGTGGTCGCAGCCGCAGCCATAGCTTTGACCGCACAATCCTGAGGCGTATCGACTAGAAGATATGATGAAAAATCCCTCCTAACACTAGGAATGCGACTCATCTCAAGTTTACATTAGTTGAATTTTGATGTCATGTTTTATTTCAATTAAACTATTTTGACAAGACTTACGTCTTTACACTTTTTTGGTACGAATAAAGCTAGAAAGTTCCTTTCAATCACATATGTTCAGCCATTCGGCTTCACAGTGCAGCTGACAGGACCATGTAGACCACTCGTCCAAGAAGAGGGCAAAAACCGAGCGGTGATAAAAGTTCTAAACAAACTGTCACACTCGTAAACAAAAAACACAAGGACGATATATGAAAAACACCTGGTCCAGACCGAGCGGTGATAAAAGTTCTAAAACGAACTGTCACCCTCGTAAACAAAACCAAGGGACGTTATGTGAAAAACACCTGATCCAGACCGAGCGGTGATAAAACTTCTAAACAAACTGTCACTTTCGTAAACAAAACCCAGGGACGTTATGTAAAAAACACTTTGTCCAAACCGAGCGGTGATAAAAGTTTAAAACGAACTATCACTCTTGTAAACAAAACCCAGGGACGTTATGTGAAAAACTCCTGGTCCAGACCGAGCGGTGATAAAAGTTTTAAACGATCTATCACTCTCGAAAACAAAACCGGGGGACGTTATGTGAAAAACACCTGGTCCAAACCGAGCGGTGATAAAAGTTCTAAACGAACTTCACTCTCGTAAACAAAACCCACAAATGTTATGTATTGCTGGGCCGTTTGCTTTCCTTGGGAACCTCCCTTCCAGCCACGTTTCGTGTTTTGTCCCCCTAGCACCTTTTTGACTTTATTCAATCAATTAATCACCACTCTGGACCGCTTTGCTGGATGTCACCCTTGCCTTGCTGTCATTCACGTGTGGGCTGTGTGCTTCCGCTGCCTTCCTAAAATATAACGTGATATAGCTTCTCTAAGTGGTGGCTGATGCACAACGTTCTCCAAGCCAAAAGGGAAAATAGAGCCTCCCGCGTGGACGTGTCCATCTTCTGGACTGCTTCCTCTTTTCCGCCCAAAAAGCAACCCATTTCCACCATGTGCTGCTGTGCTTTGCTTGTGCACCTCCCATAATTAAATCTCACACCTCCTCTCTCATTTTAGCTTAAAATATAATTGATGTGACATTTCTTTTCCCAAAATATTATCCAACAATTTCCCTATAATTAATAATGCAAATAATTAGTCTCAAATAATTCAAATTAATTAAAATAAGAATTTCTGATCAATTTAAGCACAATTAACATAAATAGGGAAATACTGGACAATTAAGCACAATTCCCTAATTAAATCTAGCAAAATAAACTAAGTGAAATCAAGAAAATATTGACTAATCACCAATGCCATTCTTGTTTAGCACATCTCCCTTCTTCTCCAGTCTGAAAAGAGTCTTTCCAACTCTCTCGTCCCTTTCAGACGTCTTCCTAAATTGATCAACAACATATTTCTCTAATCAGTTCGTGGAATGAAGGCAATATGATCTTCATCACGAGGAAGCAACCGAGTTGATAGAGAATATGGTTACTAATGATAACGAGTTACACAGTGAAAGAGGAACTGCAATTCAACAGAAATGGGTTTTACAATTGCAATCTCAGGACGCCTTTCTTGTAAAAAACAAGATCATTTCTCAGCAGTTGGAAGAAGTGAGAAAGAAGTTATCTTTATTACCCCAAGAAATATATGATATTTCAATGGTTCAAAAGCAGCAGAAACAATGGAAGCCACAAATTACTCCATATGAGAAAACTACAAAATTGGAAGATACTTTCCAGCAATTCATGAAAATGAGCATCTCTTATTGTAAGAATGTAGAGGCTGCATTTAACAGTATGAAGATGCACATTGGGCAAATGTTCAACAAGATGGAGGGTTGTGAGAAGGATATAAAGAGTAATTTGAGTGAAGTGTGTAAAACCATTGTTACTAGAAGTGGTAAAGTGTTAGAAGAAAGAAAAATAGAGAGAGAAAAGAGAGAAAATGAGAGTGGGAAAGAAATACTTGAGTGGAAAGATAAGATTGAGAAAGAAAAAAGAGAGAAGAGGAAGATGAGAGAAAAAAAGAAAGGGAGAGAGGAGAGAGAGAAAAAGAAAAAATAGTTGAAAAACCCCTTCCTTATCCAAATACTTATTCAAGGAAGGAGAAGGAAAAACAGTTGGAGAGGTTCATGGTGATGTTTAAAAAACTGGATATTAACATTCCTTTCTCTGAAGCATTGCAACAGATGCCATCCTATGCAAAATTTTTGAAGGAACTCCTTACAAAGAAAAGAAAATACATTGAAAAGGAGACCATTGAAGTGCAAGGTAACTGCAGTGCAATCATACAACAATTACGTCCCAAGTTTAAAGATCCAAGGAGTTTCACTATTCCATGCACCATAGGAGAGTTGAAAATTAGAAGGGCGTTGATTGACTTGGGAGCTAGCATTAATTTAATGCCACTTTCTATGTTCAAAAGAATTGAGGGGTTGGAACTCAAACCCACGCAAATGACACTCCAATTGGTGGACATGTCTCTTAAATATCCTTATGGGGTAGTTGAAGATGTGCTGGTAAAGGTTGATAAATTTGTATTTCCAGTGGATTTTGTTATAATGGAGATGGAGGAGAATGGAGATGTGCCACTCATTCTTGGGAGACCATTTATGAAGACTGTCAGAGTTCTAATTGATGTGGAGAATGATAAGCTTAAAGTTAGAGTTCAAGATGAAGAAGTGAATTTTGATGTATTCAAAGCCATGACATATCCCAAAGATGATAAAACATGTTTTCAACTTGATGTACTTGATGAAGTGTGTATGGTACAAGAAAGGATGGTACGTTATTCGTCTCCACTAGAGAAAACTCTTATTGATGCTTGGGAAGACTTAAATGAAGAAGAAGATAAACTAATTGATGAATGTATGACGCATTTGGAGACATTGAAGGAGATTCCAGTGGAGGATGTTCATTTTGAGACAATTGATATCAAAGAAGAAGTCAAAGCAAATAAGTTAAAATTAAAAATGTTATCATCACATTTGAAGTACGTTTTTCTAAAAGAAGATGGAACAAAGTTAGTCATCATCAGTAATTCTTTGCTTTCTAAAGAAGAAGAAAAGTTGGTAGAAATATTAAAAGCCAACAAAGAAGCTATTGGGTAGTCAATTTCATATCTTAAAGGTATAAGTCCAACTTATTGCATGCACAGGATCTTTATGGAAGATGACTATAGACCGAGTGCTCAACCACAAAGAAGGTTAAATCCTGTCATGAAGGAGGTGGCTAGAAAAGAAGTATTGAAGCTCTTGGAAGCTGGTATCATTTATCCAATCTCTAACAGTGAATGGGTAAGTCCAATACAAATAGTTCTAAAGAAAGGTGGGATGACAAGAATCTATAATGAGAAGAATGAGCTTATTCCTACTCGGACTATTACTGGATGATGAATGTGTATTGATTACAGGAAGCTAAATAAAGCCACTAGGATAGATCATTTTCCTCTTCCTTTCATGGACCAGATGCTGGAGAGATTAGCAGGTCAGGCTTTTTATTGTTTTCTTGATGGATACTCTGGATACAATCAAATTCTGGTAGATCCAAAAGATCAAGAGAAGACGACATTCACTTGTCCTTTTGGTGTCTTTGCTTATAGAAAGATGCCATTTGGGTTATGTAATGCTCCAGCCACATTTCAAAGGTGTATGCAGGCAATTTTTGCAGATCTCATAGAGAAGTGCATTAAAGTCTTCATGGATGATTTTTCAGTCTTTGGAGATTCTTTCCAAAGGTATTTGGCGAATTTGGATGTTGTTCTCAAAAGATGTGTTCAAACAAATCTTGTGCTTAATTGGGAGAAATATCATTTCATGGTAACAGAAGGAATTGTGTTGGGGCACAAGATCTCTGCTAAGGGGATTGAAGTTGATAAAGCCAAAGTAGAGGTCATTGAGAAACTCCCTCCACTAACAAATGTGAAGGGAATCAAAAGTTTCTTAGGTCATGCCGGATTCTATAGAAGATTTATTAAAGACTTCTCAGAAATTCCAAAATCATTGAGTAATCTACTGGTTAAAGATGTACCTTTTGTGATGAATGAAGAATGTTTGAAAGCCTTTGATATCTTGAAAAGTAAATTGGTGTCGGCTCCATTGATTATAGCTCTAGATTGGAATCAGAATTTTGAACTAATGTGTGATACTAGTGATTATGCAATAGGAGCTGTGCTCGGTCAGAGAAAAGAAAAGGTATTTCACACAATCTATTATGTTAGCAAAGTTTTAAATGATGCTCAGTTGAATTATGCTACTACTGAGAAGGAGTTCCTAGCCATAGTTTATGCTTTGGAGAAATTTAGACCTTATCTCATTGGGTCTAAGGTGATTATCTACACAGATCATGCAGCTATAAAATATTTGTTGACAAAGCCAGATTCTAAGCCACGTCTTATTAGATGGGTATTGCTGTTGCAAGAATTTGATGTGGAAATCCGTGATAAGAAGGGGAGTGAGAATCTTATTGCTGATCATTTATCTTAGTTGATTAACACTGAGGTTACTAGCAAAGAAGCATAAATCTGGGAGTCTTTTTCAGATGAAACACTCATGTACATTCAAAAGAGGTCGTGGTTTGCTGATATGGCTAATTTTAAAGTTGTAGGAATACTTCCAGAAGATCTTAATTGGCAACAAAGAAAGAAAATTTTGCATGATGCCAAGAAGTTTATTTGGGATGATCCTTATTTGTTCAAAATTGGAGCAGATAATCTTTTGAGGCGGTGTGTGACAAATGAAGAAGGAGAAGGAATTCTCTGGCATTGTCATGACTCACCATATGGAGGACATTTCAATGGAGAAAAAATAGCAGCAAAAGTTCTCTAGTCAGGTTTTTATTGGCCTACTCTATTTAAAGATGCTTATAATCATGCCAGGATTTGTGACAGGTGTCAAAGAACTGGGACTATTTCAAGACGTCATGAGATGCCATTACAGGGCCTTTTAGAGGTTGAAGTCTTTCATTGCTAGGGGATTGATTTTGTAGGACCATTTCCACCATCTTTCAATAATGAATATATTTTGGTGGCAGTGGACTATGTGAGCAAATGGGTAGAAGCATTGGCATATCCCAAAAATGATGCCAACATTGTGATTAAATTTTTAAAGAGGCAGATCTTCTCACGCTTTGGAACGCCTAGAGTACTTATTAGTGATGGAGGATCTCATTTTTGTAATTATCAGCTACCAAAGGTACTCAAACATTATGGTGTGAGACATAAGGTAGCTGCACCTTATCATCCACAGACTAATGGGCAAGCGGAGGTGTCTAACAGAGAGATCAAGTGGATCTTAGAGAAAACAGTTGTTGCATCAAGAAAGGACTGGTCACAGAAACTTGATGATGCTCTATGGGCATACAGGATTGCAATGAAGACATCCATGGGTTGATCGCCTTATCAGTTTATGGGAAAGCATGTCATTTACCAGTGGAGATGGAGCACAAAGCTTTATGGGCGCTTAAATTTTTGGATTTTGATCCTTCTGAAACTCAAAATAAGCGCAGAAGGCAGATGTTGGAACTTGAAGAGATGCGATTGCATGCATATGATTCATCCAGAAGCTACAAAGAAAAGGTGAAATTCTATCATGACAGGAAGTTGATAAAAAAAATTTACTTCAGGGCAGCAGGTGCTATTGTTCAATTCCAGATTAAAGCTTTTTCTTGGAAAGTTGAAGTGAAAATGGTCAGGACCATTCATAATGAAAAGTGTTTTTCCACATGGAGCAATTGAATTGGTTGATCTAGCTGCTAATGATCAACAGAGAAGCTGGGTGGTGAATGGTCAACGTCTCAAGCATTATCTGGGAGGAGAAGTAGAACGGTCTACAATGATGATGTTGGTTGATCCTTGAACTCTATTGTGTCAAGCTAGTGACGTTAAAAGAGCGCTTGCTGACAGGCAACCTAGTGATTTAAGAACGTTTATTTTGGTTTGATGATGTAACTATGAACCTTTGGTATTTTTGTTTTAGTTATAAAACTTGTTACAGGGTTTGCATCTACTGAAGGATGTTAGGTGGAAAAGTATCTACTGAAGGATACTATGTTCGTTTGCACTTACTGATGGGTACTGGAGGATTTTGGGTCAGGCTCGAGACATTAAAAAAGTGCTACCTGGGAGGCACCCTAGTGTTCTAAACTCATTTAACTTATTTGGTTCTGTTAGTAGAATAGGGTTTGATGTACTCAATTTGAAACTGTGTCTGTTATGATGGTTTGCTTGTGACTTATGCATGATGAGTATTATTTGATGATGCTTTGATATTGATTGATATTGAGATTGTACAATATATGCTGAGATACAGGTGATGGTTCACAAGCTTTGTGAACAAATGCATGATGTTGTGATTGTGATTATGATGTTAAGCAGGATGTGTATGTGGAATGGTTAAATGAGCATATATGTGAGGTTTTTGAGATCTAGAGTTTTTGATTGAATGTTATTACTTTGAAAGCATGAATGAGTTTGCCCAGGTTTTCTATAGTTGAATCATTTGCTTGTAGGTGTCATATGATCAAGGCCTTTGTTGGTAACCCTTTTTAGCCAAGATGCATGATTTTAGCCCACTAAAAGAGAACACTATGTGTTCTACCCTTTGAACCTTTAGATTTGAACATGATTTGAAAACCCTTTTGAAAAGCTTTACCTTGAGTTGAGTTGAGAATATTTTGTGGTGTTGATAAATGTTGAAGTCTGGGGTTGTTGGGAAGTCTAGAAAGGGAAAATAACAAGCATTGAGCCAAGAGCTAAGCATGTGAAAATCAAGAGAAAAAGGAAAGAAAAGAAAGAAAAAGGGAAAGGCTCAATGCAAAAGAAAGTTGGGAAGAAAGAAGAATGGTGGTAACAATTCACTTAACTCAAGGATTTTGTGATCCAGAAAAACCAATTTTCTAGTTAGCCCAGCCACATTATAAGCCATAGAAAAGTCCTTGTAATGATATTTACTTGTGAATGATTTTTATTGTGGTTAAATGAAAGGCAAAGTTAATTCATGCAACATTGTGATAGTAGAGTGGATGAGTGACCTCTTATACACTTGTGTGTTTTAGTGAAACACTTTATCTAGTGAGGAAATATTCCACGAACACATAGGAACATCTGTGCTTAGTTGATTGATCATTCATGAAAAGAGCATTTGTTGGATATTAGGGGATTGTGTGAACACTAAAGCATATGCACATCTTGATTGAAGTCTTTGTGATGAGCTAATTAGAGTACTTACTTGTCTTGAAAGAAGGAGTTTTGAATGTGGTGAACCATTGTGTGGATTGGTGGAAGATTGAGTTACATCTTGTTTGCTTGAGGACAAACAAAGTTCTAAGTTTGGGGTTGTGATAACAGTTGAAAAACCGTTATTTTTATACTTAAAATTTACCTTAAAGACAACCTTTATGACTTAGAAACTAGCTTGAAATCATGCTTTTGTTTATGTTTCTGAAATAAGAGAGTTGGATGGGTTTTATGCTTGGTTTCCTTGTTTTTATAGGTTTTAAGATGAATTGGATGAAAAAGTGAAGTAGGAAGAAGTTGGAATCAGAAAAGGAAGTGAAAAGTGCACAACAAGAGAAGACGCGAGTACCGCTCAGTGGAAATTACCGCTGAGTGGCGTTCTTGATCCCGTAGTCTCCGTTGAGGGGCAAATGCAGCTGAGCGTCAATCTGAAGTGTCGCGCTTACCGTTGAGCGGTATTTACCGCTGAGCGCCATTTTTATGGGCTTGGGCTCACTTTTCTGTAATTTTTAGAATACTATATAATGTTTTAGTCGACCTAGGTCCGTGATCTTTGGCTGGAACGAAGCAAAATGCACTTTCTTCACCCCTTGGAGGAGGATTTTGGATGCTCAAGCTCCACTCTTCAAATTCTAGGGTTTTATTTTTCTTTCTTCCATTATTTTTCATCTAGTTTCACCATGATTATGGTGAACTAAACCTTCATTGTTGTTGGGGAACCATTATAATCCTTTGAAACTCTGATGTATTGAATTGGTTCTTTATAACAGATGCTTTCTTTCATTAATTGTTAGGGTTTTTCTTCTATACTCGATGCATGCTTTGTTTATGATGGAAGCTACTTCCAACTGGATTCACGCAAGGAGGACTTCCAAACTAGAGTAGAACAGCCATGGAAATAGGTGCAGCATTAAATGTAAAATAGTGAAGTGTTTGAAGTGTTTAGAGGTGAAGTGAAGTGTGTGCTTAAGGCCTCACAGCTCATAAGGCCTTCCTACAGGAAGGAAGCTAGAGGAATGGTGGAGAAGTAGAAAATCAAGAGTGATTCAAGAGCAATAGGGCTGGAAATTAATTTTTGCAGCATATCACTAAGCTCAAAAGTGAGAATTACAAAGGGGAGGCCCTCTTATTTATAGGTGAAGAAGGGCCTCAATTCTGAGCTAAATTCCCTCCAAAATTCAAAATAAAAAACGAGCTTGAAGGCCAAGTCACCTGGGTCACGGGAAGCATGCTGGGTCACATGGACAGTGTTGCCAAAACGATGTATCCAAAGAAAAGAATACAGATTGAAGGCCTTTTATCTTTGAAAAAGATGTTCTTAGAAGTGTCCTTGGCCTTTATTTTATTTTTTCTTTCACTTTGTTTTGAACATTCCCCTTCATTATATAATGAAACAAAGTGATGTTTTTGAGAAGAAGTTTCAAGGTATTTTATTTACCTTTGAACGTAGAATTTAAAAGCATGCATACCTTCTTCTCCTTTCTCGTTTCTCCTTTAGAAGGTTGTTTATCCAACCTTTCTTCTTCTTTTCTTTCTTTTTCAATTTTTATTTTTATTTTTATTTCATCCTCTTTCACTTGTTGAGGTGTAAGAGGAATCAAAGTTATTTTACTTCCTTTGTGGAGAAAAGTTATCTTATTGGTGTAGCCATTATGAGTGGAGTTATGATCATATTGCCATGGCCTACCTAGTACAACATGCCCAGCATCCATTGGCACAACATCACATAAAACTGTTTCTTCATAGTTTCCAATGGAGATAGGTATGTTTACTTGTCTTTTGACTACTATTTCTTCATCCTCTTTTATCACTGAAGCTTGTAAGGCTTGGGATGAGGAATAGTAATTAAGGCCAACTTTTCCACTATTCTAGAACTACAAAAATTACAAGAGGATCCACTATCCACAATTAATGAACAAGTGTTTTCAAAAACTTTGCACCTTGTGCGAAATAGATTCTCCCTTTGTGATTGTTCTAGTTCTATATGTTGACTACGAAGAATTCTTCTCACCAATAACAACTCTCCTTCACAAGGTAAGGCTTCTTCCTCAGATATGGAAGTATTTGAATCACTAGAAGAATCTTCATCTTCATCTTGATGTTCTAGGATATAAGTAAACCTTTTATTAGGACACTCAGAAGCATAGTGCCCTTTGTAACCACATCTAAAACACTTGGTCTCTTTTACCCTATCATTTTTAGAACATTCTTTAGAGGAATATTTTTCCTTTTCCTTTTCCCTAGGTACCTCTTCTTTTGATTTGGAGGGTTCACCCTTCCTCTTGGACTCTTTCCTAGGGTAGGAAGAATTAGAGTAGTCTCTTTTAGAGGAAGTTTTCCTCTTCAATTGTTGCTCTACTCTAACACAAAGTTGGACTAATTCATTGAGATCATTGTAAGGAAAGAGTTCTACCTTATCTCTTATGTTATAATTAAGTCCACTTTGGAACCTAGCAATTGTTATCCTTGGATCCTCTCTTATCCCAGCTCTCAACATGAGTAACTCCATCTTTTGCTTATATTCCTCAACACTCATGTTTCTTTGTTGGAGTTTATGAAGCTTGTCCATTAACTCCCTATCATAGTAAGCTGGCACATGCCTTCTTCTTAAGGCAGACCTCAACTCATTCCAATACCTAATGGAAGGTAGGTTTCTCAATCTTAGATCTTTGACCAAGGTTGTCCACCAATATAAGGCATAGCCTTGAAAGCTTAAAGAGGCAATAGTTACTCTCCTCTCATCATCTATTTGGTGGCACTCAAACAATTGCTCAACTTTCATCTCCCATTCTAAGTATTATTCCACATCATCCTTTCCATGGAAAGGAGGAAGATCAATCTTGGGCTCCCTTGGGTGATGCTCTCTCACTCTATGATTTCTCCTAGGAGGTATTTGATAGTGGTCATCATTGTGATGACTACTATATTGCTCATGCTCACTAGATGGAGAGGATGTATCTTCAAGGTATTCTCTTTTTCTATATGTAGACCCTTCTTTCCTTTTACCCTTGTCTTGATTGATCAAAAGTTGACCAATCATATCCTTGAGCTCACTTATCTCTTTGTCCCTTTGTTGGAACTTTCTCTCAAATACCTCTCTTAATTGTAAGCTCTCACTTTTTGGTCTCACACTTCCTTGGACACTAGATTGACTCATCCTTGTCAAGTATGGAGAAAGGATTTTCACAAGGTTTTCAAAAACTTGCACAAGTAATGAGTGAAAAGGTTTTCACAATCTTTCTTTGTTTTTGGTGAAGGATTTCTAAAGAGATTCTAGAGGTAAAATGCTTCCAAGAAGCTCCCAGGAACAAAGGTGAGTCACAATTGGACAAGCTTAGAAACCAAGTTCTTCCTAGCCAGAGTTTCCTTAGAATGATCTTTTACCTTAGTTTCTAGGTAGAAATGTTTCAAAATATTTTCAAATGTTAATGAAATGCTCCTAAAAAACCAAAAGAAGGTTTATCTAGATGTTATGCAATCCTATATACCACGGAGACTTAAAACAAAAAGGATCAAACAAACAATTTAAAGAAAGCAATAAAGATGCAAAATGTAAATGCTAGATGGCCCTAAGTGAAAGTGCAAGTGACACTTGGAGCCCCTTGACACACTCCCACACTAAAGAAACGAAATTACAGTATTGCAATGTTCAAATGTGATCTTGGAATTGCTTCAAGAGCATTTTCCCAAGTCACTTAGCCAAAAACATAAAATCAACTTGAGACAGCAAAGGTTCCGTGATATAGTGACTTAAACAAGCCTAAAAGCTGCTGCTGTTTGCCACTCCAAAACAGGTTGCAAATCAAGCTTTTCTGGTGTATTTTAGCTGCTGGAACAGCAGGTTTGCAGCTGCTCAAAAGCCCTCTTTCTGTTTCCACTTCAGCCTCCTTTCCACTTCCTAAGATGCTACCTCAGTAGGTGAAGGTTTCTGCTTCTGGATGCCTCACAATAGGTAACACAACACCTCAAGATTCCACTTAAAACACACCAAACAGAATTAGCAAACTACACCAGAATTTCAAACCAGATTTCTAAACTTTTGACAATTTGGAAGCCAAAAATGAGGAAATCAAATGGAAACAGGGATGGAATAACAGCAAGCACTCAAAAGGAACCTAATAATGGCACTAGAATAGATGAAAAAAGCAAGAAAAATTAAAATCACAGTACAGAATTCATTCCAGGTGCAAACTGCTTGATAAATTCAAAAGTGTTTGATAAAATGCCCCAAAGAACTTCAGATTTTGTGTTTTTGACTTTCAGGGCTTGTAAACTGGATTGCACAGTTCTTTAAGCCTTTTAACACTTGGTATTACTTCTTTTGATCAATTATTTTCATTTTCAAACACTGAACCAGCTTTTACTACAATCCAAAAATGAATTTGAACAAGAATGACCAAAACAGTTGCTGGAAAATGATTTCTGCACTAGTAAAAGTGGACTGAAATGGTGGTTTTAAACCCAAAATTGATTGAAAGTGATTCAGCAATTCAATTGATGCATCAAACAACTTTGTATCATCATTTTAAAGATGTTTAAACGTTGAAACAACTGGAAAACAGATTGCAATGTGAATTCACTGGTGCACTTCCATTTTAAAGGAAATTTGAAGGTTTTAAAAGGAAAATCTGTGTATAGGCTAGAAAATGACCAAATGAACAGTGCAAACAACTTTGGAATGACAATTTAAACTTGCTCAAACGTTGTAAATGCACAGAAATAGCAAGATTCAACAATTCACCCTTGCTATAGCCTATTTATGCAGCAAATTCCCACCAAAACTACACCAGATTTAAGAAACTTGTGGAAACAAGGCTGGACAACACACACAATGACTCCAGAGAATGTTATCACACTGAACTAAGCTAGAATTAAAGTGCTTAGTATGAATAAACTCAGACTGGAGTAAGCAAAGAATGATAGCACGGTGAAAAGCTAGAATAAAGTTGAAACAATGACATGCTAGTGTTTATGCACAACCAACCTATGCATATTGCATTTCATTGCTTATTCTGGTTTGCCACACCTTTAGCATCCTTCAATAGCATCAATCAAAGTTGTATAAAGCTTGTGAATCAAAGAAAATGGACTGAAAACAGATTCACTAATCAAACCAGAATACCAAAATTTTGCATCAGAATTAAAACAACAATGAAAATCAGATTTGCTTTTGAGTGCTTCAGCTTATATCACCAAGGCTAGAATAGGTTCTCATTGCCTTGATTGGTTCATTTAAAGCTTTTCCAACACTCTAAACTCAAGCAAACTGAAAAACACAACAGAATAGATTAATATTGGAACAAACAAAAATAAAACTGCATCAGAATATGCACATCTCTTATGACAAACTTCAAATTGAAAGATAAGGCTGAAAAAGATACAAACAACAACATTCACCGTTTAAAATGAAAATTAAACATGAACACACAATGGAAACAAGAAATCAAAGACTAGAAATACAAATTAATCACAAAAACAGTAACAAAAACACCACCAAAATGTTGTAAACAACAACAAAACAGAAACAAGGAAATCAGTAGAAATGGAATGAAAAGATGGAGGAATTGCTTAGATCTTGGTGCATGGACGACCTAAGCTCATGATACCACTTGATGGAAGCTACTTCCAGCTTGATTCATGCAAGGAGGAGTTCCAAACCAGAGTAGAACAACCATGGAAATAGGTGTAGTGGAAAATGTAAAATAGTGAAGTGTTTGAAGTGTTTAAAGGTGAAGTGAAGTGTGTGGTTGAGGCCTCACAACTCAGAAGGCATTCCTACAGATGAAGGATGCTAGAGGAATGGTGGAGAAGTAGAAAATCAAGAGTGGCTCAAGAGCAATAAGGCAGGAAATTAATTTCTGCAGCATTTCACTAAGCTCAAAAGTGAGAATTACAAAGGGGAGGCCCTCTTATTTATGGGTGAAGAAGGGCCTCAATTCTGAGCTAAATTCCCTTCAAAATTCAAAATAAAAAACGAGCTTGAAGGCCAAGTCAGCTTGGTCATGGGAAGCATGCTGGGTCACATGGACAGTGCTGCCAAAACGTGCTTCAGGTTGCTCCGCTGGGGCTGGAGCCCCCCTATCTGAGGGCGCTGGAGCGCACGTGAGCCAGGAAGTGCCTTTGGTGCATTTGAGCTGGAGCCCCCCTGTCTGAGGGCGCTTGAGCGGCCCTGATGCTGATATCTTGAAGTGTTTTTCCTAAATCTGATTGGTTGACCATGGCTTTTGCTTTTATTGTATCATACAAAATAAACAACCATATAGTATTAAAAGAGGAATCCTTCTAAGACATAGAGAAAGAAAATCAAGAAAGAGCCTTTACAAGTTCTTCTTCAACTCCTCTTTCCTAGCCTTAGCATGAGTTAGTACTCCTTTGGATGGCTTGCCTAATTAGGTTTCCATCAGTTTAACTCATTCTATTGCATGATCATTGATTTTGTCGATATGGACACATACGGGGAAATCTAGACATAAAGAAATTCTCCCAATAGTAGTATAAACCTAGACATAGTAATATGATGGTTGGTTGCCTCTAAGCTTATGTGCGAAATAATGCATGAATAATTGCTAGGGAGACGAGACATTGTAAACTAGTGATTGTGAGTAGGCTTTCTTCACCAAGACATTATTGGGTTTAAGGTAATTTAGAAAGTGACATTAACATTAATGAAGAAAGATGAATTCTTGAATACATGAGAGTGGATAGGATGAATTGGTAAACCCCAACAACATAATCATTCATATTACCCATCAACTGTTTTTGCATTGTTCTAGTCCATTGATCAAAATCTTGCATTCATGTTTATTTTTGCATAGTTCAACAACAATATTTTCGGTTACAAGTCTAAGATAATCAACAAATCACATAACTGTTTAGGCAGTGAGTCCTTTGGGAAACGATACTTGGTCTTACCAATTTTATTACTTGATACGATTAGGTTACACTTGCCGAGAGTTAACAATAAACCTCCCATAACCTCCCGTTACCATTATATTTTAAGATAAGATTTACATTTTTTTAATATTTTTATATTATAAATTTGTGTAAATTTATCTTGTAATATTGACATATTATAAAATATAAGAAAGATTTGTGGGGGGAATTTAAAGAGAATAAAACTTTATATCTTTAAATTATTATTTTAGTTTCATATGGAAAAAAATAATAATAATAATTTATGAGAATTGAGTTTTAGTTATAGATCACAATAATTAAAATCATAATTGTTGAAAATAGAATGGCTTAGTTTCAATACCAAGAGGGAGGTGAATTGGTGAAACACAAAATTAATGTTTCTTTAAATCTCTTTCGCGAAGTAGATGCCTTAAAAGGTTTTCTTGAAACGCAAGGAAAAAGACTTTGTAGTGCAGTAAAATATAATCAAATGAGTAAAATGTAAAGTTGACTGAATGTAACAGAGTAGGGATAAAAAAATCAAACACTGAGTTTTAATACTGGTTCGACCAAGCCTACATCCAGTGTCCTTCCACCACAGGAAGTAAATGCACTATAATGAACAACGTTTTTACAACAAGGCTTTTATAGCGACATCCACGTCAAAAATATCAAACACCTCTGTAACCCTCTAATCAAAATATAGGCATATACAAAAAAAGAACAACAACAAGATGTCCCCTCTCCTGTAGTCTTTAACACTTTGAACAATCCTCAAAGTCCAGAACACCGCACGTTCTCTTCCTATTATCACCACAGGGCAACTCCAATCTTCAAAAGATTGATATAAACTGATCACGAAATAGACACCTCAAGTGCAGATTGATCAAACAATAAGAGCACACAGATTCTTGATGAAATCTTGGAGCTTTCACACTTTCTGCAAGAGATCAATAATCTGAAAGAAATCAATCAAATCATTAGAATCACAAAAGCTCTTGCATAAATCAAATTCGCGTCAATTTAAAGCAATTCGCAATTGTGAAGCATTTTAATCGACTTTGCTACTAATTCAGTCGAATATAACAAAACAGTTATAACAGTTAGCAACAATCAATGCAGCTAATTGAATGGACAATAAATGCTTGGTCAAGATTTTTAAAAATATAGCCATTGTAACATTTAATTCAAGCATTAACAAAATTTCAAAACTGTAACAGACTTAGTCAAATGCAGGTTGCATGTAATCGACTATACAACACAGTTAAACAAAGTTTTGAAAAACTTTCTCTTCAAAAATTCTCACAGCACACTTTGAAAAAGTTTGTGCAAAGCCGCGAGTTTTAATCGACTTACTTCATAATGAAGTCGACTTAAAACTGCTGTTTTGCCACATAATACTAGTTCAACAAAAGTGCATGTGATTTTCCTTTTCTCAAATATATGTCATGCATTCACAAATAAGATCTCATGTAAATCACAGTGAATTGAAGTAATGATAGAATAAACACAAACATGTTCTCAAATAATCATAAACATGAAAGTTATGAACATGTAACATATAACAACAGATAACACCATATGTTGTTATTAATAATGTTGTCATCATAAAAAACCAGAAGCTCTTTGAGATTGTAAGGTGACACGGCTGTCGCGGCTGATCAAATTTGATTGCAATTAAAATGCAGTACAGTGCTAGGAAGTGACTCCTAGGTCGTCTCTCAGGGACCAAATTGGGTTCACTCTCAGATCAAACACGTAGTGGGGGGGGGTTTGTGATTCTGTTTTCTGATTGCGGATGAACTAAATTAAAACTGAAAGTGAAATTTAAAACATCAAAACATAAAAACGGTGAACTAAAATTCAAGACAGTAACGTAAATTTTAAAACAGTAAAAACTTGAACGGTAAAAGACAGTCAAAATAAAATAAACGTGGAAGCATTAAACGTGCGTAAAACGTAAAACATTAAACACAAAAGTAAAAAACATCACTAAAAACAAAACCGTAAAAATTAAACTAAAACGGTAAAATGAAATTAAAACAGTAAAAATTAAAATGCTACAGTGAAAACGAAATTACAGCAACATAAAACAGTAAAATTAAATCTGGACAAAACGAAAATACAACAAAGAGTAAAAATAGAAAACAGTAAATTTTAAATATGAAAACGGAATAAACATTACAGCAGCAAAATACCGAGAACAGAATTATAGCGAATGATTTGAAATGAATTAAACAACAACATAATAAAAACAAAATTAAATTGTAGCAAAACAACAACCGACACTTAAATTACAGCAGCAAAACAACACAGTAAAATGATCTGGAAATTTAACAACAGCATTTAAATTGTGCAAGAATTCAGTACAACAAATAGGAAAATCAAATTGAAACATGCACACCACACAGTGTCGTGCTTTCTTCTCTACTGTCCAGCCTCTGTTCGGTTCCAGCCATTGACCCAACTCTCTGCACTCTCACCTCACTGCCCTCTACTCTACATTACTGGAACTACACTTATTGGAGCCTCTGGAAGAGAGGTTCTCTCCCAGGACGTAACTCTCTCCACTCTCTCCACTCTCTCCAACACTTTGTGATGGCT
This sequence comes from Vigna hirtella, assembly GCA_027742795.1. Lineage (NCBI taxonomy): Eukaryota > Viridiplantae > Streptophyta > Magnoliopsida > Fabales > Fabaceae > Vigna > Vigna hirtella. Next base: position 1,498,094 of record JAHCHA010013405.1, on the reverse strand, counting down.
GCTTCCACTCCCTTTTATTGATGCCGTGAGGTGTTGTTCAAACAAAGAAACAAAATAACATTGTGCCCAGCCAGCGTGTCTTGGTCTCCTATTACCATTCTTTAAATTAATTTATTCCACCCATACTACCTTGTGCTCCTAGGACGTGCCAAATAAAATAAGCAAAGGGACCCTCCATTCTCATCCTTCCGTGCACACGCCTCTCCTTGCTGCTCACGTGAACACCAACTCTGGACGTGTATATTGTTGAATGTTGCTGCTTGACGCTTGAAGTGTAGCAGAGAGCAGCTGCTGGATCCATCATCAATCACCGTGCACCTCTCCCTTTTCCTCTCTCAAGTGGCTGCTGGTTGCTTCTTCTCAAAGGCTGGACGTGGAGGCTTCTTCAAATTGTGTGCTGCTTGACGTTGCTGCTGCCCAAGATGTCATGCCGTGACCGAGAGTGCTGCTTCTGCTGGAACGTGAGCATGTTGTCTTCTTGATCTTCTTTCTTTACTTCCAGCAGCCACCGTGAAGTTTAGACTGCTATACCACCGTGAAGTGCTGGACGTGCTCTGCTTCCAGTTTTAAAACAACCAAACTAATTAAATATGCAGCTGTGTGCTTAATCTCCCAAGCCGTGACACCTTGGACGTGTGGTCGTGTTGTGCTCTTTCCGTAACAGCCCCAAAGGAGAATGTTTCTCCCAAACCAGTTGGAAACCACGTTCCCAGCAAGAAAGTGTGGCAACGACCCACTTGTATATTGTCAAAATGAATTGTGGGGCCGTGTGCTTGAGCTTCTAGCAAAAGAAATGAAATAGCTTTTTGTTCTCCCGATAAAAACTCAGCCAACGTGTGCCTTCCAGCTAGCCGTAGCCACCTTTTTCTCATGGAGCGTGTGCTACTAATTTTTACCGTGCAGACCTCCCATGTGCTGTTGTTACGGGCCGTAAAAACTTTCTTTTGTGCTAGAGTAAATAATAAAAACAATCTCATGTAATAATTGTGCTCCCAAACACCGTGTTCTCATCTTCACGGCCCTTGCATCTTTTAAATGAAATATGCATGCTGCTAGCATAAATTAATCTGTAGACCCAATTATCATTTCTCATTTAACTTCTAAATGTCCCAAATTATTATCCAAAATTTTCCTGCAATTAATAATGCAAATAATTAGCTCAGATAATTCAAATTAACTAAAATAAGAATTTCTGATCGAATTAAGCACAATTAAGAAAAATAGGAAAATACTGAACAATTAAGTACAATTCCCTGATTAATTCTAGCACAATAAACTAAGTGAAGTGAATAAAATATTGACTCATCATAAGGTTTGGCTAATCTAGTGCTCCCATTTTCAACAATCTCAACAATCTCCCCCTTTTTTTATGATGCACAACCATGATTAATAAACAAACATGTTGTACAAATCAAATCATATCATATCAAAATTTATCATATCAATATTTATCAGATCAAATGATCAACAAATAATCAAAATGTATCAGAGCAAACGTGTTGAAATATTGTCATATCAAAGTGTATCAGAGCAAACAAAATATATCAGAGCTCAAAATGAATATCATAATATTCTCCCAGGCTTATTAGATTATTCTCCCAACATTCTCTCCCTTTGTGCATTAGCAAAAAAGGTATGCCTTATGATAATGATATGCTGACAAACAGTCATTCAGAGATGCATCAGTAAATCATATTTATCAAACAATGATGCTCCCCCTGTCACAGATAATCACATGATAAAGATAAAATATCCCCCTAAAGTGTAGGCATGTGAAATTATCTAAGATCCTATGCAATGCTCCCCCTACCATTATGCATGTTTTATAATCAAAATCCAAAGGAACAATGTAGTTTTCACAGAACATTTCAGAGCATGTATAAGCATGTGACAATATTGAATTAAATCAGAAATTGTGCAAACACATCAATGAAGTATAGATACAATATCAATCAATAATCTCAATAATATGTCAAGTAATTTCAATCAATTATAAGAACACAAAGATATATTGAAAATGAAACAATCAACGGTATATGATCAATAATCAGAATAACTAAATTCCAAATTATGGAATTTATAACCCCTGTTAAACAGTAACCGATTGATCCATTGTTGCAATCAACTTCATTGCTTTCCATTTGAATTATATCTCCAGTAGTTAATCTAGAAGCAATGTTCCTGCAAAACCTTTCAAGATCTTTTCCAAATCAAACATTTTAGAATCATTGTAATACATGAATTATTACAGGTATAATCTGTGTGTGTAAATGTATGAATGCAATGATGAACAGTAAAGCAATCAACTTCATACACAACAGAATCGACTTAATCAAATATAATCAAGTACTCAATATAGAAATAATTCTGATTTCATTGACTTGAACCATGATTATAATCAGAACAACCAAGCGAAATATTGCATATAAAGCCTACTACAACCAGAACAAAACAAACCAGGACAAAATTCCTAAAATAGAACCTACTGATTGATAAAAACTCAATTCTTTTTCTTTTTCTTCTTGAAATAGGTTCCAAGAGGCATGTCATTATTACATTCATCAGCAACATCTTCATCCATACTTTCCTCTTCCTGCAATTCTTCTTCAGAGCTTACTTCAGGTGTACTACCTTCCCCACCTGATTCTTCTTCAGTTGCAATCTCCTCATTCTGATTTCCCAAGTTTAGATGTTCTTTTATTTCGGCAATATCATCTCTGGTTTTCTGACACATAATCTTGAGAGACTTCATTTCTCTTAGTATAGTCCTTTCAAACTCGGACTTAGCCTGGTATGGAATTGAAGATGATCCTTCTGCTTCTTCTTCTTCAATGGCCTCAACCTTGAACACCCAACCCTTTGGAGCATGTTGCATACCCATTTTATGTAGAGCAGACTTGTTAATCAAGTTGTTTCTATTGTATGTTTCACTTGATTCATCAACACAATTAACTCCAAAATGAATGAGGATCTTGGAAATGAATACATAATAAGGAAGCATTGCAGATTCCAGCCTAGTTACTTTTAACATGTTATCCAAAATTACTGCAGCCAGTTTACTTGAATATTTTCTTTGAAAGCCTTAAGCAAGTATAGGTCTTGAGTTGTTTCTTGTGCATGGTTACTTCCTCTAGGAATTAATATCAAAGAGATAATAAATACAACAAGTCGATCATCTTTTTTCATTCCTCCAGTCTTGTAATGGGAATAATCACGAACATCTTCAGGGTTTCTCAAACTGTCCTGATATACCGAGAATTTATGAAAGCCATCCATACCTAGATGACACCTTTCTCCTCCTATTTTGAAACCTATTATCTCACTCCATACTTCATCTGTAATTTTGATGTCTACACCTTTAACCCTTGAGCATATCGTCCCTTCACTTATCTTCATATTGCAATAGAAAACCTTTACTAATTCTGGATACCAAGGATCGGCCATCTCAACAAATTTTTTTAGCCCTTTGCGTTTTAGCCAACCTTGAAAATTGAAACATTCATTCCTGAAGAAGCTAAGTTTCAGGAATTTGTGCGTAGTTAATTTTCTCATTTTCCAACAATCCACAAACTTGGATTGAGCATCATCATCACTAATCCATCCATCCAGTTGTGATGGTCTCCTCATGTATTTAGTGCCCAATGTCTTTACTTTTTTCCTTTGAGAAGAACTGGATGCCATTTCTGTTAGAGAGAGATATTAATTGCAGAATATCAGAAGGAAAGATTCAAATGTCTGCTGAGAAGATTATGACACGCTTTTGTGTTTTAGGGTTTTAATCAAAACAAAATTAAATTTGGAGGGAACACAAAATTCATTTTAGTGCCAAAAAAACGAATTCACCAAATTCCAATTTTCAAAAAATAGTTCAAAACATAGACTTATAATCGATTTTATTAAAGACGAAGTCGACTTGATGTTTTGACAGATTGTTTCCAACAACACAGAACCACTCATACAGTAACATGTAATCGACTAAGTACTCAATCCAATTGATTAAAATTCGTAAAAATTGATTTTCACAGAAAACAATCTCAATCAACCAATCAGTCATACATTCATCAAACAATTATTCAAACAAATATCACGCATGATGCAGTGAGATAATAATCGTTACCACTTGTAGATACTCAAGAACTTTGATATCATCAAGTTAGTTCATCCTTGAGTTCTGCACTGCTACAACATCATTTGCTTTCCTACAAAACAACATAAATTTTTGATGCAGGTACCCATTTGAATTTGGGTCCTTGTTTGTTAGTAGCACAAAGTTGTTCCTTGGGAACCCATTTGTATTTTCCCTTTGGAACACCAACATTTCTAAAGTAGCATTTTCTTATTGTGTGACCAAGTGTATTGTAGTAAAAGCATGCATTAGTAGTAGGTTTACTCAGATCAATAAATTTCTTTGAGTTTATCCTATTACTTTTGGCCTTATAGCCAATACCTTGTCTGTAGATAGCTCTTCCAAATGATCCCAACACAACATCAAGATTTTCTTTACCTTGAGTCAATTTTGCCAATGTGCTGGTTAAATACTCAATTTTCTCAACACGTAGAGGACAATTATCACATTCTTTCTCAACAACTTGTACTTCGGTCTTTATTATTTACAGATTTTTGAGCTTCTTTAAGATCTTTTTCAAGCTTTTCATTATCCTGCACAAGATTATCAATTATGTATTCATAATCTCTTCTCTCCGATGATAATCGATTCACTTTGTACTGAAGTCGCATGGCCTCTGCATGGATTTCCTGAAATGAATCTAGTAGCATGTAGTACTTGACTTCTATTGGTTCATTTTCGAATTCACTATCACTATCATCGTCTGATTGTGCAGAGCCTGCCATGAAGCATAAATTTGATTCTTCTTCGTGATTACATGCTTCATCACTATTTTCCCAAGCAATATAAGCTTCCTCTGCTTCCTGTTCTTGTTCTTGTCTTAAGGATACTTGGAGAATTCTTTATGCTTGTTCTTGAAGTCTAGACAGTCAGGCTTGATATGACCATCCTTTCCACATTCATAGCATTGAACATCGTTGCTTCTAGAACTCTTCTTTCCTCCTCTTGAGAAACCTACATTGTTAGTTGCATAATTTTTCATAAACCGATTAAACTTTCTTACCATCATATTCATCATTTCTTTTTCTGGTATATCTGCATCTGATTCAGTTTCAGGTTCATGAATCTTTGTACCTTTCTTGCTTGTGGCTTTTAGAACAATCGATTTCTTCTTTTCAGTTTCTTCTTCCTCCTTTAGACTTCTAAGCTCCAATTCATGTTGTCTGAGTTTTCCAAACAGTGTGGCCATGTTCATACTGGTCAAGTCTCTTGATTCAGAAATGGCAGTAACCTTGGATTGCCAGCTTCTATTTAGACTTTTCAATATCTTGATATTGATCTCATCCTTGTCAAAAACTTTTCCTAGAGCCATGAGGTGGTTGACTATATGCGTGAATCATCTTTTCTGCACCTCGTAGATAGTCTCACCAGTCTTCCTTCTGAATAATTCATACTCTTGTATCAGTGAATTCTTTCTGGCTCATTTGACTTCATCTGTGCCTTCATGCGTGACTTCCAAAACATCCCACATTTCCTTTGTTGTCTTGCACTGTGAAATCTTGAAAAATTCATCCATAGTTAGTGCAGAAGCAATTACATTACGTGCTTTGACATCATATTGTGCTCTACGGTTTTTATCCTGAGTCCACTCAAAAAAAAAATTCAAAACAGTTTTTTCATTAATAACATGAGTAAGCTCAAATGGACCGTTTAATGTTGCATCCCAAACACCTTTATCCATAGATTAAAGAAAGATTTGCATCCGGATTTTCCAAAAAACATAGTTTTCACCAGCAAATAGTGGTGGTCTATTTGTTGACACACCTTCACCAAAGGTTTGAGAACTAAAAGCCATTTTCCAGGAATCAGTCGATTTAACAGAAAACGTAATCGACTGGTTTTTCAAATATCTTATGAAAACCAGTTCTGATACCAATTGTTGAAAATAAAATGGCTTAATTTCAATACCAAGAGGGGGGTTGAATTGGTGAAACAAAAAAATAATGTTTTCTTTAAATCTTTTTCGCAAAGTAGATGCCTTTAAAATTTTTCTTGAAACGCAAGGAAAAAGACTTTGTAGTGCAGCGGAATATAATCGAGTGATAAAATGTAAAGTCGACTAAATGTAACAGAGTAGGGATAGAAAGATCAAACGCTGAGTTTTTATACTGGTTCGGCCAAGCCTACATCTAGTGTCCTTCCACCACAGGAAGCAAATGCACTATAATGATCAAGGGTTTTACAACATGGCTTTTATAGCGACATCCACGTCAAAAATATAAAACACCTCTCTAACCCTCTAATCAAAATATAGGCATATACAAACAAGGAACAACAGCAAGATGTCCCCTCTCCTACAGTCTTTAACACTTTGAACAATCCTCAAAGTCTAGAACGCCGCACGTTCTCTTCCTGTAATCACAACAGGGCAACTCCAATCATCACAAGATTGATAGAAATTGATCACGAAATAGACCCCTCAAGTGTAGATTGATTAGACAATAAGATCACACAGATTCTTGCTCGTTAAGCAATCACCAAAAATGAACACCACAGTTTTCTTGATGAAATCTTGGAGCTTTCACACTTTCTACAAGAGATCAATAATCTGAAAGAAATCAATCAAATCATTAGAATCACAAAAGTTCTTGCAGAAATCAAATTCGCGTCAATTTAAAGCAATATGCAACTGTGATGCATTTTAATCGACTTTGCTACTAATTCAGTCGAATATAACAAAATAGTTATAACAATTAGCAGCAATCAATGCAGTTAATTGAATGGACAATTAATGCAGTCGAATCACAATAAATGCTTGGAAAAGATATTTAAAAATATAGCCGTTGTAACATTTAATTCAAGGATTAACATAATTTCAAAACTGTAACAGACTTAGTCGAATGCAGGTTCCATGTAATCGACTATACAACACGGTTAAACAAAGTTTTGAAAAACTTTCTATTCAAAAATTCTCACAGCACACTTTGAAAAAGTTTGTGCAAAGCCACGAGTTTTAATAGACTTACTTCATAATGAAGTCGGCTTAAAACTGTTGTTTTGCCACATATTACAAGTTCAACAAAAGTGCATGTGATTTTCCTTTCCTCAAATATATGTCATGCATTCACAGATAAGATCTCATGTAAATCACAGTGAATTGAAGCAATGACAGAATCAACACAAACATGTTCTCAAATAATCATAAACATGAAAGTTATGAACAAGTAACATATAACAACACATAACACCACTTATTGTTATTAATAATGTTGTCATCATAAAAAGCCAGAAGCTCTTTGAGATTGTAAGGTTTGGCTAAACCAGTGCTCCCCTTATCACCAATCTCAACAATAATATATTATTAAAAGTGATGTGAAATGAATGTTTTTTTAACATCCGAACTAACATTTCCAAACCTTATATTTCTTTCCTCTCCTTTAAAAGTTTTATGATTAGGATAGGTATGATAAAACATAAATCAAGTCTTCAATGACTCTTTCTAGGTGTGCGTTAATTTTAGGATAAAGATAGGTATGATTATACTAAAAGACTTTGATTGATTTTTAAAAAATAATACTTTAAATTTGAGAAAAAATTAAGTTGAGTGATAAATTGAAGGTTAAGATCGATTATTGTGGACAAAAGTTGAGATAGGTCAGTTAGAAAAAATATTGAGACAAGTTAACAACTGAGATGCATCAAACCAAGCCAAAGATCGAGAAGAGACAACGTGTATGAAGAATAATCAAGGTCTATCGAAGTCCAAGACTCGTCCTTTATTAAAGGTCAAGATAGGCCTATCTGGACCAAAAATTAAGACAAAATGGGTTGGGTCGAAGATTAAGGCAGGTTAAGTTTGGATAACAGTCGAGACTAGTTGACCCAAAATGAATGTGGGGATGGGTTGATTCAGACTAAAGGTTGAGACAGACTAACATAAGTTGAAGGTCGAAACGGGTCGGCCTGAGCCAAAGGTTGGGATGGGCTGACCCGAGCCAAAGGTATGATAGAGAACTATCTCTTGAAGAATAATTAATATAGGAAATAAAATAAATTGTATTTTTCTTTTAATTGCAAACAATTGGTTTCTATTTTTCAAGTTATTTTTGGACCCAATGTCATTGGGCTTTCTTTTAGGGTTTCTTAGGTGCCTTAAACATTTATACCTATATATAGGGGCACAAAATACATATGTAGACACTTTGGAAGTCGTAATATATGCATTTGATTTTTGAGAGAGGATTCTCTTGGTTATTGGTTTACAACTCTGATTCTTATCAAAGATTAACATCTTGTGGCGAATCTTCCTTTTCTTATCAATATGCTATATTGTGGCGTCTCCATCTTTGTCTTATCAACCTTCAGTCCAAGCAAATAGTCGAGACGGACGGGCCAGGTCATGATAGAAATTTGGTAGAATTCGACCACAACCAAAATTTTGTTAATAACCACGATATGTTAACAACTTTTTGACAATAGACTATGTGTCACTATTTTATTGGTCTGTATATTTCACAAAATATATTATGATTAACATTATTAGAAAAACAAATTTGACCCCTCTCATGCATTATTTCTTTGCTTTTTAGTATTTTAACAAACGTGTGATCAATATCCAGCCACGTTGTCATTAATGTCACCATAAATAATCATTAAAAGCTCATTTGCATTTCTTAATTTATAACGCTTTGAATCGATTCTTTATTACTTAGAATCAATTATATTAACTTAGAAAATTGAAAGTGGAATTATATGAATATAGAGGGGCACATGAAACTTTTTAACTTCGATCCCTCCAAATCTCACCTTCTTCCCAGGTGATTGAAAAGTAGATAATTTATGGGGGGCGGGACGTCAACTTGTTCTTATATGAATCAAACAAAATTTATTACTTTTTCTCTAAATGATGTTTGTCGAATTCGGCTGGGCTTTGACGTTCATACAAGATGGTGGAGTGTGGCAGTAACTAAGCATAATTACACGATGTACGTCATCGGTTTATCTATAAATATTGCTTCCATCACGTAACTTTTTCTTTTTTCTTTTAAACTCTCAATTTTAACGTCAAAGCCTCATAGATCTTTGACGTATTTTTTTCAGCAAGTAGTTCATATCAGAATCCAAAGAGATTTTTTACTTTTTCAATGAATGATGTTTGAACGTCGTATTCGGCTGGGCTTGGACGTTTATACAAGATGGTGGAATGTGGTAGTTACTAACACTACAAAAAAGAAGGGCATTACCGAAGGCCAGGAGCCCTCAGAAACAGCCCAAAACCATCGGTAAAAGGTAATTACAGAAGGCTTATTGACAGCCAAAGAGCCCTCGATAAATCCCTTGTCGCTAACATTTACCGAGGGCTTCCGCCCTTCGGTAATTACCGAGGGCCAAAAGCCTTTGGTAATTACCGAGGGCCAAAAGCCTTCGGTAATTACCGAAGGGCAAAAGCCTTCGGTTATTACCGAAGGGCACAAGCCTTCTTTAATTACCTAACGTGGGTAGTTACCGAAGGGCAAAAGCCTTCGGTAAGTTGGAGGAAGATCTAAGGCACAATTGTTTTTGTTATGAAACCAAACTGTTCACAACACAAACAGACCTGCACAACATTTTCCAACCACATACAGACCTGCATAATGTGCATCTCAGTGATGCAATCATTGATCAGAAAAACAATATAACATTTGAATCATCCATTAATCCATAGAACATGTATTTATATTTAAAACATAAAACAATGTAACATAATGATGTTCTAACATCCAAATCATTCAACTGATCTAACATCCAAATGATCTAACATCCAAATGATCTAAACTCCAAATGTTCTAATATCCAAAGGTTTCTATAACAACTAATAACAAAATGAAACTAATAATGTACATAGTTATCATCAGAATGATCTTCATCATCCTGCTCCTCTATAGATGGCTGGACTAGTGTGGGTTGGACTGATGTCGGCTGGACTAATGAGGGTTGGACTGATGTGGGTTGTTGAGGGACAACGGGTGACGAGGAGGGTCGTGGCTGGGTCGGAGGGATATTGAATTCATCCATTGAAGTTTCAGGCAACACTCTCATGACCAGGGCCTTAAAGTTTGTAAACTCTGCTCTCAAATCAGTGATTTCCTGGTCACGTTGCTCTAGTGCCTGCGTGAGGCGGACAACGGCCTCGTCAGCAGTAGTGGTGGAAGAAGAAGGTTGGCACTTCAGAGTACCTTCTCTCGATGTTGTATAGTTTGCAGCAAGTTGTCCTGCACCGTACACTCGTCCCTTTTTCTTCCCACCAACGATGTGGACCCAGCACTGTGTCCTACGGATGTTGTCTTCTGCATTACTCGCATCATTCGGTGTAGGAGCTGACTCATGTTCATATCTAACCTGTGAAAGTCTCGTAGAAAATTCTTCCTGTTGAAACATTAAAAGCAATGTTAGGGAATGATAGAATAACATAAATGAAAAATTAGTAATAGTGTTATTTGCTTACATGAGTCTTCTGAGATCTTTCATCAATGAATTGATTAGTGCCCTTCCTTACATGAGTCTGTGCAAAGACCTCATCAACATGGACTGCCCGTCCTAGAGCTTGTGCGTGTAACATAATTTAGAATTACAAGTATACATACGAAATAGAAAATACATAACTTATATATGAAAGAAAAATTTATGTAATGAAATTTTACCATACGAATTGCATGCTCATGAATGGTTATCGACCCACCAGTATGCAGGGTGCCACACTTTTCAGATGCTCTGTTCCTCTGGGCTTTGGCACACTTATTGTGAAACTCTACTGTATTCCAATGAGCCAGTAAAGAGTTCCAAATTTGTTCGCCCAGCCAGTAAGGGCGCTCTCCTACATTTCGGGCCTCCCTAAACATGTCTGACAGTCGATGAGATGCTTTCATGTGGAAATTTCTTTGTATCTGTGTTTCGTGTTCAGGTTTCCACTGCACCTTCATTTGTAACATTAAACAAAACAAACATTGATTAATGAACATACTAAAATAAGAGGAACAATTAGTTTAATGGATTGTTCACCTGAAAGCGCTCCCAGAATGACTTTTTGTCGTCATCAAGTATTGCTCCCCAAGTAGGCCATGGACTTAAAAATTGTTGCTTAATTGAACGTGTGATGGACTGGAAGCAACCCTAGATGGAATCAACCTGCATAATAAAATTCATTTGAATTACAGTAGGGTTTAAAAATCAAAATGGTTAAACAAGGGATTAAAATCTTACCCTTTACCATACGGCTCGATCCATGGTCGATCATGGAGGGGCAGGTCAAGACCTTCACCATCACCACTTGAATCTGGATTAGCAGATGGTGTGACAGTCTCAGAAGGCGGTATACAATATGAGGAAGGTATAGAAGTAGGGTCAGGGAGAGGAGTGGGGGTAATAACCACAAGGGGAGGAGTGGGGGTTATAATCACAGGAGGAGGAAGAGGGTTTGTTGTAGGGGTAGTAGAAGGGTGTGCTGCAAGGGTAGGAGAAGGGTGTACTTCAGGGGTAGGATAAGGGTGTATTGCAGAGCTAGGAGTAGGGTCTACTGTAGGAGTAGGAGGCTGTATTGTAGGGGTAGGAGGAGGCCCCACAGATGATGTACTGCAGGCAACAATGGTAGGTAGTTTAGCAGGCACCCTAAGTACATACTTTGGTGTCTGTCGTTGCCTCTTTTTAGGCCTTGCTACCCCCTTTCCTTTATCAGGACGTTCTGAACCTTGTCCTGTCATTACTGCATTAAAATGGTTACAAATAAAGCGAAAAAATAGAAATGAATAAGGAAGGATCAATAGTTTGTATTACTACGGCCCAACCAGGCTTGTCAATATTGCGGAATGGTGGATATGGCACATAATAAACCTGTCTTACATTAGTTGGTAGAATGAAAGGATCAAACGATCCATATCTTAATCTCTGGTTCAGTTTGACAATATTAAAGTGTGGATCCACTCTAGTACTAACTCTAGAAGGATCAAACCATTCACAATAAAAAGTACTACTCTGTTTCGAGAAGTAGTGCTGTTGTACTCTAGCTCATATATTTTATGAATGATGCCGTAGAAATCATCATAACAACCCTCTGTTAGGCCCTTAACATACACATCAGAATTTGATGTTTTCTTTCCTTTAGACCATTCATGTGTATGGAATTTGTAACCAATAGGAAAAGGTACGGACTTGATTTCTAAACCAATAGGGAAACTCTGAGTGTATTCTAGCAGAAGTATTTCCTTCTACGACTTGCTCAGCCACAACAAATGAGCTGGTACAAATGAAATTCATTAGAGTATAACAATTGTACCGTTGGAAAGATAAGAGATGGATGATGACATACTCAAGGTACGGCTTAACTTCACTGTAATTAATTAAGACATGGACATGAGCAGAGTTGAGTTTAGCATTAGTTAACCAATGAGTGAATTATTTCCCTACGTGACGGCCTGATTGTCGAAAAACTGATAATGCACCTTCACGTGGTTCAACTTGCCATTGCATTTCATTTCTGACATGAGTGGGGGACAACATGAGGTTTTTGAAATAATGTGAACAAAAATACGTTGTCTCTCTGTGCAAGTAAGCTGCAGAAATTGAGCCTTCTACTCTAGCTTTATTTTTAACTAAACATTTGGATTCTCCCATAAACCTTTCAAATGGATACATCCACCTGTATTTCACAGGTCCCCCAAGCCAAGCTTCATATGCAAGATGAATTGGAATATGCTCCATTGAATCAAAGAATGCAAGAGGGAATATTCTTTCTAATTTGCAAAGAATAATTGGGATATTTTCATCCATCTTTTAAGGGAATTCTCCTTTAGTGTCGTGCAACACAAATCTTTAAAGAAGTTACTGATTTCTATCAGTGGATTTAACACGTGCATTGGCAAACAACTGAACGCAAGAGGGATGAAAGTCTCCATGAATACATGACAATCATGACTCTTCAACCCTTGAATAGTACCATTCTGAACATTGGCACATCTGGACAAGTTAGAAGCATATCCATCTGGCATTCTAAGCATGTGTGCATGACATCGAGGTTGTGTCTTAGCAAGTTGTCTTTCCAATAGGGAAGTTCCCAGAATATGCTTCTTTTAGTCCAATTATGCCATTCTCCAAACCCTTTTATCCTATTCTGACCAGATTCAGTGACTTTTGGATACTCTTTCACTCTTCTCCAAACGTGTGATCCAGTCAACTTTAGCGGGGGCATATCCGTTTCAACTTGCTCTTTGCGAAATGCTTTTTTGTTTCTTCTAAAGGGGTGATCAATGGGCAAGAACTATCGATGGCAGTCAACTACTTTTTCGACCATAACTCAATTGGAATGACTTTGTATGTTCCATGCAATGGGGACAAGCTAATCGACCATGCGTGCTCCAACCAGATAACATGCCATATGTTGGGAAGTCATTAATAGTCCACATCAAGGCTGCCCTCATAAGGAAATTTTACTTCCTTGAAACATCAAACGTCCAAACACCATTCCATAACTTCTTCAAATCATCAATCAAAGGCTCCAAATAAACATCAATCAATGATTTGGGATTAGATGGACCTGGTATTATGCACGATAAAAACATGTAAGGCTTTGTCATACACATCTCAGGTGGTAGATTGTATGGGGTAACTATCACGGGCCAGCATGAATATGGTGATGCAGACGCCTGAATGTACGGGGTAAACCCATCAGAGCATAGACCAAGTCTGACGTTACACGGTTCATTAGCAAAGGATGGATGTTTACGATTGAAGTGCTTCCAAGCTTCACCATCAGAAGGATGACGAAAAAATCCTTCAGTTTTGTTACCATCATGCCATGTCATGTGTTCTGATGTTTGCATTGAAGTAAACATTCTTTGTAATCTTGGAATTATAGGCAAGTACAACATGGACTTTAAGGGAATTGGTTTTTTTTGCCTCCGTCCAGCATGCATCGTATGATATCGAGGTGAGCCACAAAACTTTCATTCAACCAACAATGCATCATTTTTGCCACTGTCATTGTCATAGAATAACATACATCCATTAACACAACAATCAATCTTCTTGACTTCCAATCCAAACTTTGAAACACATTTTTTGGCTTGGTAATAATTCTTCGGCATAAAATTGTTTGGTGGTGTCAAATCTAACATCAATTTTGTATAGAAGTCCACTGCTTAAATGAGAACGTTCCAATTAGATTTGCCAGCCATGAGTCTAATGCACACTGACAATTTTGAAATAGGCATTCAATAAGGGCATGCAAAGAGAAGTCCTCAGTATTGAAATGCCTTTGACATCCTAAGTGGTTGTGTATTAAATTTGGGCGAGTCAATATTCTGACATTACTAAAGTTCTCTTTTATAGAGTACTTCCACATATTTTGTACATTGTAAGTGTTTAAGGTACTTTTTCCCTTCTCATTCTATTAAGAATGTTTCTAGTACCATAGGACTTTAAATGACTACTTAACTTAATCAAGTTGTAGTCTAATAAATGAACATACAATATACAGGTACATACAATATATACATCAACATACAACATATACATGAACATTCAGCCATGGTCTAAATGCAGGTTTGATAACAAATTTCTGCAAGGAAATAAAATTCTCACCTACTTTACTCTATTTATAGTTGTTCAATAGTCAACACTAGTAAAAATTGTAGATTCTGACGCCCAATATACGCTTCGGTTATCCCAAAACCGAAGCGTAAATGGTTATATACCTCGGTCACCATCCAACCTGTGGTAGAACAGCTATATTGCATCGGTTCAGACCAATATTGTTCTCGTTCAGTCTTAGATTTAAACACGAAGGGGGGGGGGTTGTGAATGTTTTGTTGCGGAAATTAAATTGAATTGGGATTTAAATAAAGCGGAATAAAAAAATGCTGAAATAAAATTCAAAACAGTCAAATGGTAAATAAATTGCAAAAACAGTAAATGTGAAGAAAACGGTAAATTCAGAAAACGGTAAATTCAGAAAACATTAAATTGCAAAACAAATAAACTTTTGACATAATTTAAAATGCGCAATTTGAAATAAGGCATGAACTGAGATGAAATTGATTTGAGCAGAAACTTGCAGTAAATTAGAAAATGACAGTGATTTGATCAAAGCTTTAAACGTGCAGACGAAATTGTAAATTTCAAGGTAATTCGCATATGAAAATAGAGTTCAAGAACATCAACTGAAAAACACACTGGAAATTAAAATTCAACTGAAAAAAACAAACTGGAAAATTAAAACAACCCAAAACCTCCCCAAAGGGGGGGGGGGGGGGAATTGCTC
Source organism: Vigna hirtella (assembly GCA_027742795.1). NCBI lineage: Eukaryota > Viridiplantae > Streptophyta > Magnoliopsida > Fabales > Fabaceae > Vigna > Vigna hirtella. The sequence continues at coordinate 1,482,738 of JAHCHA010013405.1, read as the reverse complement.
AGCAGAACGTAAGATTGCTCTCTACACTACTCCTACTCCTACTCCTAAATCTACTGATTTCTTCTCTGGATGCTGCTGGTCATTTATAGCCAAACATCTGAACATACTGTATGTCCTTTCTTCATTCCAGCCAGTTTTCCCGTGTCTTGTCTTCGTAGGTTGAAGACTTTCTTCACTAGGTTTGCTCCTAAATTCCTTCCACCTTTTATATTTGTTTTGTCTGTAATTGGCAGAGGGAATTTCTTCCGTCAAATATGCTTATGTTGGGAACAAAAATAAGATGGGGCCCTCCATTCTCAACCTACTCTTGTCATCTTCTTCACACGTCCGTTCCAGCCCCTCACGGTTGTTGTATGCTTCTCAACGGTCACTCTCCAAAACAAGTGGCAAGTGGCTGCTGCTCCAACTCCAAGCTGTTTACCGTCCTCCTTCTCTTTACTTCCAGCAGCCACCGTGAAGTGCTCCCTTGACTCCAATCACCATGCACCTTTCCATCCAAGTTGTGCTTCTCTTCACGTTCAAACCAAAGTGGATGAATTAGAAACTCCTCTGCTGGACTCCACTTCCGCCCAAGCACACCTCCTTCTCTTGCTGCTGGATGGGCCACTTGAATCAGCTGGGAACACGAAGTCCAGCTTGTTGAGATGAGCATGCTGCAGCCCTCTCTTTTCCACGCTTCATTCTGGACTCCAGCCAAGTCCCTCAAACCGTGCAGCTCCATTATTCCGTGTGGCTGGACAACACCAAAAATAAATCCATTTTTGTGATGCTGGCCTCCTCCATCTTGAACGTAGTGTGCCTCTTGATCCAAAAGAATAGAATGAACCGTAAGTTGATCTTGTGTGGACGGTGCTTAGCTAGAATCCGCTTTCCAAATCAGAACCTATTATCCTCCAAATAAATGTAAATATCTTGAGCTCCACTCTCTTCAACGTGGTTCCCTCCATCTTAATTATTGGATGAAAGTCGTGGAATGTGAGCTGGATGCTTGCCAAAATGAATGGACCGTGAGCTTTACTTCTTCCCATGTGCAGACCAATTCATTCTCTCCAATTAATCAATCCCGAGAGTTGCTTCTCTTTTCCAAGAATGAAAAAGATGACTTTCTTGGTAGTGCCGTGAGCTCTTTATTATGTGTCAGCACATTGTATTTTGGAGTTGCTCCCAACGTGAGCTTTCAACCAAGTGGTGGCCCCTTCTCCATGTGCTTTACTTCTTCACCGCTTCTCAAGGAAAGATAGTTATTTTTTTCTACAAAAAGTTGCTCCAAAAATACATCACGGCTTCTCCTTTCTTTCTTTAGCTCATCTTGCCGACTTCAAAGGATTCAGCATCCCCTTTCATGTCACAACCCCTTAAAATAAAATTAAAATTGATGTTTGAGGTTCCAAAATGTTGTCCAAAGTTTTCTCTGCAATAAATAACGAAAATAATAAGCTCAGATAATTCAAATTAATTAAAATAAGAATTTCTGATCAAATTAAGCACAATTAAGAAAAATGGGAAAATACTGGACATTTAAGCACAATTCCCTGATTAATTCTAGTACAATAAACTAGGTGAAGTGAAGAAAATAATGACTCATCACTCGCGTGTGTGAGTAACCGAGGTAGTAGCTCAATTAATATTTTCAAATCTCGCAGAACCTCCATTTACGTCGACAGCTTCTTCTTCCTCGTATACAGTCTTTTTCATTTGTGCCACTACTCGACGCGCCACCGCTTTGCTGCCGCCAGTTGTCTTGCCGCGCCACCGCTTTGCTGTCGCCAGTTGTCTCGCCGCACCATCGCTTTGCTTGCCTGCCTCCGTCTTGGTCGCGCCTCCTCCCTTCGCCGTCACGCCATTGGTTCCTCGCCGGTGCTACCTCCGCCACTGCTGCTGCCAATTGTCTCGCCTGCCTCGGTCTTGCCAGTGCTCGCGCATTCCTGCTCGTCCTCGTTCTTGGTTGCGCCTCTTCCCTTCACCGTCGCGCCACCGTTACCCTACCGGTGCTTCCTCCGCCACTGCTGCCTCCGCCGATACTGCCTCCAACGCTGTTTCAATCTTGCTGTCTGCATTGAGGTTAGTTCATTGTTTTTTTTCTTTTTACTTTACGAATCAAAGTTTACAGATATGTTATAGGAATCAAAGTTTACAGATATGTTAAAAAAGTATAGCAAGATCGAATTATATCAAAACACATTAACCTCTTTATGTCAAATATTGTTAGTAACTAAGAAATAATTTTGAAGATTTGTTGTTGGAGGAAAAGAAAAGTAGTGGACACCACTGATTTAAGGCTAGAGCTAACACGAAAATGATAATGTAGATTAGCGATGATAATTATGAAGCAAGGACATATGATGCATTGATGAAACCCAATTAAAATTGTTAATATTTTTTTGTGGAGAATTATTGAAAGAGATATGTGGAAGTAGGAAAACGTACAATTGTAAGTATTCTGATTGTTCTAGATTCTCTCCCATATTGAAAAGCAAACATAAATAGTAAAAGAAAGCTACAGTAAGTAAGCCATGGTAGTAATAATGGGTTACCAGACAAATGAACTTCAAAATAATAATTATATTATTTAATCTTTCATTATTTGTAATAAGTATATCTCGAATCATAAAAAAAAATGTACTTTTGTAATGTGCATAAGAAATAATCATAACTTCATTGAATTTTGTAAATAAGACGAAGTCTCTCTCATGGTTTTGTTCATTGCAGAAGTCTCCTCCCAGCCCTCTTAGACATGTAGTAGATTGGTAAGAATCTCAATGTTTCAACTTTTTTGTTATATAAATGTATGCTAAAGAAATTTTTTTTAATAGTTCCCTTGCAACACATATGATGTTATCTGGGAGATCTACTGCTACAGCTAAAAAGCTTGCATGGGTTGCCCTTAAGGTTTGGTATTTTAGTCCATACTTTGTTACATTTGGTTCCATTCAAATGATGTTACTTAACATTTTATAATTATGATGATATATTGTAGTGTAATAGACAAATGGGGTCATATGAATGTGGTTACTACATTATGTTTTGGATGATGACCATCATTCGTGCACATTACACTAGTGGATGGGAAACGGTAATATTTAGGTTTGAATTTTATTTTCTCTATAGTTTGGATTTCATATACACTAATTGAAATCATTGTGTTTTATGCAGAGATTTAATTGGACTGCTCCAATTCCAGAGAAGTCAATTCAACTTGAGAGGAAAACACTTGCTAAATATGTGATTCATTTATATAATAGTATGTAGTAGATATTAAGATATAGTAAGTTCTAAGTTTATGTTTCTAAGTTGTTTTATGCTTTTCTACATTATTATAAGTTTAACTTTGTACATTGCATTGATTTATGCTTGAAACTTGATTTATGATTACATTGGATTGATTTATGCTTCTAAGAAGTTGATTTATGATTCCATTCAATATATTTATGTTTTAATATAATTTTAATTTAAAATATACGTTTCTGCATTATTATGGACTGTTCTGGCTATAAAAATATATGCAGGTCTATTTCTGTGGTTGGGAATGTTGCAGAAACAGACCTCATTTAAAAAAAAAAAACAAGGATATATGCCTCGGTTCAGGTCATAACCGAAGTAGAAAGACCCCTTACGGCCTCAGTTATGGTCACACCCGAAGCAGAAAGTCTTGCGGATGAGAAAAAAAAAAGTCTACTGCCTCGGTTGTAGTATGAGTGGGACATACTGCCTCGGTTCAAGGGAACCGAGGCATAAAGTCCTACGAAAAAAAAATTAAAAAAACCAAAAACTTTATTGCTTCGGTTAAGGATGAACCAAGGCAAAATCCTCTCCTTTTATGCCTCAGTTCTCAACCGAGGCCAAAAGTATTAGACTTTTTGCCTCGCCTGAATATGCCTCGGTTCGAAAACCGCTACCTATAGACAAAAATAACCGTTGTCGTTTCTCCTGACTGTACTAGTGCAAATTATGTTTTTGTTTTTATTTTTCAATTGAGTTTTCATTTTTATCTTTCTTTTATCTTTTAAAAGTGGTGTAGATAGTTAGTTTACTATTTTCGTGAGTACTTTAATATACTTTACATTATAGGCACTTTTAGTGTATTTTAGGTACTACTTTTAGGTTATGGTTACTAGAAGTAGTATGAAGCAGGTTGAAGAAGGGTAATTCAGAGGCATTTTTGGAGAGAGAAAGAGAGAGAGAGAGTAGTAGTTGTGTAGAAGAAGAAGATGATTAGAAGAAAAGTTTGGTGTCGTGGTGTGGTGTGGTGTGGTAGTGGGTGATGGGAGCTGCTATAAATAGAAAGAGGGAGCTTGCATGACAAAAAGAGGGTTTGGGAATAGAAAAATGGTTTTACACAGTTATTGGGGTTGTATACATATATGGGGATGGATCGTGGAAAACAAAAATAAGAAAGAAAGTGAGAAAAAGTGTACACGTAAGAGGTGATGTGATCTAGAAGAAAGAAAGAAAAAGTTTAAAAATATAGCGCAGGTAATTGCGCAAATAGAGTGTGAAAAATATTATAGGTTACATCTTTAGGATGTGAAGGGAAATTAGAAATTATATTGCGCAGAGAATGGGGTGGCAAAGTGTCAAATTCAAAGGTATGTATGATGGAAATGGAAGCGGATAATAGAGTGTGAAGGTTCATGTGAATTGTGAGGAAAGTATTAAAAGGAAAATAATTAATTAATTAAGATTTCCATACGTATTTGTTGTTTGTGAATGAATGGTGATGTATGAGGAAGATTCCCAGCAATGGAACATTTGAACCCACAGATTTGTAGGATTTTTTCTATTAGCACTTCGTATTGGTGTATTTCCTATTTTAATATTCTTAGGCTAGTTTAGGTGAATTTCGAAATTGTCACCTATTTAGGACACTTTTTTAGGTTCTAGGGTGTCATATTTTGAGTTGTAGGTTGTTTTTGTGGTGTGAGGATGTAGTTAGCCTTCTTTTACCATTCTAAACTTCTTAGGACAGTTTCTTTGTAGTTTCTTAGGCTAGTTCAGTGTAGTTAGCAAAATTTGACCATTCTAGTGCATTCTAATTTAGTGTTGTTTGGACCATGTTGTTTGAGTTGTGTGTGAATCTAATTTCAATTTAACTACACCTTTTACTTGCTCTTAGTTTTCTAGACCTCGCCAACAATAATCTGTCTGAAAATGTTTCAAGAAGTTTGGAAAATCTGACATGTCTTGGAGCTCTTCATGTAAATGGAAACAACTTGACTGGGAGACTTGACTTCTCAGAGAGGTTTTACATGAAAATGGGAATGCGCTTTGCTGCTTGGAATAATGCAAATCTTTGTTATATTGTCAAATCAAAGCACCAAGTGCCTTATGGAGTAAAACCTTGTATTCAAAACATTACTATATCTGAAGGGTTTTCAACTGTCAAAATAACTGAAGGAAATCACGAAGATTCCTCTGTAGTGGCCTCTTTGGGAGACTCAGGTTTTTATGGACTTTGAAACACACCTTGTTAAATTCATACATAAGTTATATGTGAATTCATCTTTGTTTAGTTTGTTTATAATTTATTTTAAATTATATCGTGACCTTAGAATTTATTTAAACATTACTGTAATCCTAATCAATTTTAATTTATTCTTGTATTATAAAGACTACATAATTCATGTATTAGAAAATAAAATGATAATATAAGGTGTTAGCCTATGGCAGAAACAATGTAATAAAAAACAAAGAATAGTATGCTTAATATGAGAAAAGGAGATAAAGGGAATACTACTTTTATTCATCCGCCAAGAAGAAAGAGTTGCACCATGACTAAGAAATTAAAAGAAGCACAAAAGCAGCATGATCATAAAGGTGAAAGAAAAATATATCACATTCATTAATATCTCAAAAAGTGCAACATTCACTAAGAAAAATGACCCTTTGTTAGACAAGTAAAAACCATCATTGATTTGAAGCCTGAATCCTAATCATAATCAACTTCATTCATTCTTTTAGTTTCTTCACCCCTCACTACATAAAACGCCTCCATTAACCCAGGAAGAAATTCCAGAGACAGCCATGATGGAATTGGGAAATGCCAAAATATTAGGGAAAGAAACCTAATGCCAACAAGAAAGCAAGAAGAATAAAGAAAGAAGAAGAGAGCCAGAATTTTTGTTCAGTTTCATGTTTTGCAGAGTGCCAACACTGGTCTTATTTGTAGGGTAAGGTTATTCAAGAAAGATACATGAAATGTTAAAAAATTTAAATATAATTTCATTTAGAGGAGATACATTGTCAATATTTTTTAAATTTAAATCTTACAGTTATAATGTATTAATATTTTAAGTAGCAAAAAGAATGGTAATTAAAATATGTATATTCTATTTATTAAAAGATGAAATTATTTAATTAAAGACTACAGCAAGGATACTTAGAAATATATATGTATATATACGATGTGATCATTTTTAAAATATCATTTTTTTAAAAGAAAATAAATATATAAAATTTATTAAAAAAGATTGATAAAAATCTATCTTTTTTATGTAGATAAAAAAGTTTTAATAATATAAAAAAATTTGTGAAATGTAAGAGAAGTTTGTACAAGTTTAATAGATGGAGTTCTTAATGTTTTCCTGTGGAACATGTTATCTTAGTTCATCAGAGAAAGAAGTAGCTACAATTAACACTGATGTCATCTCTTGCCAAACAAATTTATGACCTTTAATTTCTAATACCTGCACTATGAATTTATGATGGCCCAGAAAATGTACATTCATATTTTCCTAATCAGCATATCTTCACACACTTAAATCTAAACTCTCACGCATATTTGATTTAACAACGAACATGCATTCTCCCAAGTTTTTCTTTCTTTTCTGATATGAAAGTAGTTATTTTCATGTTCTGCTGATTTTTTTTCGTTAACTATATTTTTAATGTTATATAACTTAATTCATAGAGAAAACAAAAGAAAAAAACCTTAATTATAATTTATATCTCTATATTTAATCAGCTAATTACTCTCAACAACCTTGATCTCCACAAAAAAACAGTTCAGACCAAGTCAAAGAACATTGTTACCCTTTTCTAACAAAGCTCACCCACGACCCCTAGAACGTGCTCCTCAATCCTCTCCCTCTCCCTTATTAACTGACTTCATTTTTCAACTTTAGGTCTCTTTTTAAGTCCAACGTGACCAACCCTACTATTATAAGAAGAACACTTTCACTCTTTGGTAGCAAGAAAGCACACACTACACTAAAGAGAGCATCTTGAAATCTGAATATGGTTGTTCCCTTCAAAGCCTCATACCCACTATTCCTTTGCTTGATTCTTTTCTGTGGCGTCAATTGCACTGAGTTTGAAGTTGGTGGCCATGGAGGTTGGGTTGCCCAAAGAAAAAGGATGATGCTCAAATGTTCAATCAATGGGCATCCCAAAACAGATTCAAGATTGATGACACTCTTCGTAAGTAGCACTCCTTAACAACTTAAATATGTAACATTCAACCATTTAATTTTCTGCATGGTCAGATACATTTCTATGGTTATATTTTGTGTTTAGCAGCAAATGGGTGTGCGTGAATTATTTTCCATTCAAATGTGTTGAAAGAAGCACATGATAACATGGAGTGTTTTTTGTTGTTGAACTTTTGGAATTGTCATAGTTTTCAAGTACGAGAAAGACTCAGTTATGGAGGTGACTAAAGAAGAATATGAAAAATGTGTATCACCTCATCCCCTCTTTTTCTCCAACAATGGTGACATTGTGTTCAAGTTTGATAGAGCAAGCTTGCTCTACTTCATCAGTGGTGTTCGTGGTCACTGTGACAGAGGGCAGAAGATGATCATCAAGGTCTTGGATATTGAAGCAAGTCCCTCACCCCAATATGCAAATAGCACTACACCAAAGCCACATTCAAAAAGTGGAGTTGATGAACTTACTCCCATGAGGATCATGACAGAGTCCACAGTTTTTGTTATGTCAACCTTCTTCCTTCATCTTTATGTTTGATTCTTATGTGTTATCACAGTCCTAGGTTTATGAGTAGCAGTTTCTTTATTGTTTTCGTCATGTGTTAGTGTTGGAAGGATTGGACTTTGTTATTTGTTAATGTTTGTAAAGGTTATAATGTTGAAAATTCTGGGGGCTGCTGGAGCTCAAGAAATTGGAACACATCATAATAAGGGAAGGACCTTAAATGTAAAGCAAGTGAGATATCATGAGTTTGAGAAGTTCGTTAAGGAAGAAAGTTCAAGGCCACTGGCAGACCTTTCAACACCATTGTGTTCAGCACATCAAATGGGGAGTTGCAGGATGGGTTCTAATCCAAAGCAATCAGTGGTGAATAAGACAGGAGAAACATGGGAAATGGAAGGCCTTTATGTGGCTAATACAAGTGTCTTTCCCACAGCTTTGGGAGTGAATCCAATGGTCACTGTTCAAGCTATTGCTTAATACGTAACACAATCTGTCCTAGAAGTTCTCAGAATGAAAAGAAGTAAATGAGGGGAAAAAACCTGTGTTGTTTCTGTAGCTCCGATGTTACTGAATTCTCAGAAAAAACCACGTTCAAATAATTTGGTGAGATAGTTTGTCATTTTGGGCATGCCACACAATCAACTAATCAAGGAGCTTTACACAAAATGCTCCACTAATATTTTCCATGGTTAAATGGTTTAGAACAAGTTCAGAACAAATTATAAAAGCTAAAAATTAAAGCAAAATAGTGAAAAGAAGATGAAAAATAGGAAAAATGAGGAGTGAAGAGACTTACATATTGACGCGAGAGAAGTCGAGCAATTGTGTTGTCTTCGGTTGTTGCCTCCTCCACGAACCCCACACCGCTCTCAACGCACTAGGAAGCCCCTCGTCACCGTTGTCGCCTCCTCCACGAAGCCCTCCTGACGCAGCGACAACCAATTTGTCACGCAACCCCTCGTCACCGTTGTCACTTCCTCCACGAAGCCCTCCTGACACAACGACAACCAATTTGTCACGCAACCCCTGCAACCACAAAATGAACCGCCACTGCAGAATGCTTGCGCGAACGACAAAGACGACGTCCATGAACAAAACCTCGCAGATTTGGGGAATGTTGGTGAGGGTTCGATGGCTCGAAGAAAGGGGGAATGCTGGTGAGGGTTTGATGGCTCGAAGAAAGGGGGAATGCTGGTGAGGGTCCGAAGAAAGAAAGGGAAACTTTTGGCTCGAAAAATGAAAGTTAGCAGAGGGAAACCCAAGTCTGTTGGGGTTAATTACACCAGCACCTTACCGAGGGTCATATATCCTTCGGTAAGTTAATTCACCAAAGCCAATACCGACGGCCCAAAGACCTTCGGAAAAAAACCTTCGGTACTGAGCGCATTTCTGGTAGTGTGAGGATAATTACATGATGTACTACTTTTATCATGATCTAATTTTCGTCAATGGTTCATCTATAGACGTCGAATACCCAAGATCCTTGACGTTGTATTTGTAATAGAACTTACCAAAGCACCAATAATACGTCGAGTTCGATGGGGCTACGACGTTTTCAACTTCATCTAGAAACTAATGATCACACCATTTTTAGTATTTTTTTCTTTTTCCTTTTAAACTCTCAATTTAACATCAAAGCCTTATAGATCTTTGAATGATGTTTGAACGTCGAATTCGGCTGGGCTTCGACGTTTATACAATGTGGCAGTAAAGCATAATTACACGATGCACTACTTTTATCATGTCTAATTTTTGTCAGCGGTTCATCTATAGACGTCAATACCCGAGACCTTCGATGCCATATTTGCAATAAAAATTATTGCATGCAATAAATATATCAACTAATTTATTTAATAAATATAAGACATGAAATGAAATGTAAATAAAAAAAGAAAACAAATGATAAAACATTATCGATGAAATATCAGTATTATTACGTCGAAGTCTCTAGGGCCAAAAGGCAGAAGGTCGCGCCCTGTTGAGATTGTTGATAGGGGGAACACTGGTTTAGCTGAACCCACAATCTCAATAATATCTGACTTTTTGATGATGACAACACATAATTAATAACACATGTGTATTTTTGTGTTACATGTTCTATGCTTACATGTTATATGAGTATATGAGAACACGATTGTGTTGATTGTTGTGTTGTTCATTGCATTTCACTGAGTTATATATGTGATTTTATACATGAATGCATGACTCATGTTTTTGGATAAAAAACCACAAGCACTAATGTTGAACTTTAAAATGTGTGGCGAAACAACAACTTGAAATCGATTACATTATGGGGTGAATCAATTAAAACTCGTGTATTTACACATATTTTTTCAAGTGTGTTGTGCGAGTTTTTCAAAGAGAAAAGTTCTCAAAACTTTGCATAACACTGTTGCGTAATCGATTGCATGCGATATGTATTCGATTAAGTTTGTTATTGTTTTGAAATCTGTTAATGCTTGATATAACTGTTACAATGTCTATATTTTTAAATATTTTGACCAAGCATTAAATGTTATTCGACTACATTAATTGTGAATTCAATTAAGTGCTTTGACTGCTACTATCTGTTATAACTAAATTAGTGTATTCGACTACATTAGTAGCAAAGTCGATTATGTTGCGTGTGATACGAGTAAATCTATATATATTGATGCGAATTTGATTTCTGTAACAGAATTTTGTGATTCTAGTATTTTCATATTCTTTTGCAGAAAAGTGCAAGGCTTACAGAAAGAGAAAGAGCTCCAAGAAACTAGTTTCACCGTGGTGATCAACTAGGTGTGATTTCTTGAAGAGCAAGATTGTTGAGTTTCCAAAGTTTGATCTATCTTCACATTTGGGTGTCTATTGCAAGATCAGGTTCTACAATCTACTGAAGATTAGGTTGAGTTCCCTGTTGTGATTACAGGAAGAAGGACGTGCTGCGTTCTTGAATTTGAGGGTGCCTCAAAGGGGTTGGACTGCAGGAGAGAGGATTCTTGCTGCTACTTTGTTTGTATACTACCTATATTTTGATTAGAGCGTCAGAGAGGTGTTTTATATTTTTTACGTGAGGTCTCTATAAAAACCTTGTTGTAAAAGCCTTGATCATTATAATGCATTGGCTTCCTATGGTTGGAAGGACACTGGATGTACGCTTGGCCGAACTAGTATAAAAACTCGGTGTTTGATATTTCTTATCCCTACTTTGTTACATTTAATCGATTATAATTTCTACGCATTCGATTAAAATTCCGCTGCATTGAAAATATTTTAACTTGCATTTCCAGAAAAGTATAAAGGCATCTCTTTTGGTGAATTTTTTTTTTAAAGTTTTAAATTTTATACTTCACCAATTCACCTCCCGTCTTGGTGTGAGAAATTGAGCCATTCTTTTTTAACAAGTGATATCAGAGATGGTTTTCATAAACTATTTGAAAAACTAGTCGATTACAATTTTCATTCAATGGACTGCTCTTGGAAAATGTCTTTCAATTCTCAAACCTTTGGTGAAGGTGCATCCACAAATAGACCACCACTATTTGCTAGAGAAAACTATGCTTTTTGGAAAATAAGGATGCAAATCTTTCTTCAATCCGTGGATAAAGGAGTTTGGGATGCAACTCTAAACGGTCCATATGAACCCACTCAAATTGTGAATGGAAAAACTGTTTTGAAAAACTTTTCTGAGTGGACTCAGGATGAAAACCATAGAGCACAATATGATGTTAAAGCTAGGAATGTAATTGATTATGCGCTAATAATGGATGAATTTTTCAAGATATAACAATGCAAGACTGTCAAGGAAATGTGGGAGGCTCTTCAGGTCACGCATGAAGGAACAAATGAAGTGAAAAGGGCCAAAAGAACTCTCTTATACAAGAGTAAGAGTTGCACAAAATGAAAGCTGATGAGACTATCTATGAAGTACATAAAAGATTCACACACATAGTCAATCATCTCATGGCTCTCAGGAAAGTGTTTGATAAAGAAGAAATCAACATAAAGATCCTAAAAAGCCTCAATAGAAGCTGGCAATCGAAAGTCACTACAATATCTGAATCAAGAGACTTGACCAGCATGAACATGGCTACGTTATTTGGAAAACTCAGAGAACATGAATTGGAGCTTGAAAGGCTAAAGGAGGAAGAAGAAATCAATTGCTCTAAAGGCCACAAGCAAGAAAGCTATAAAGAACTTTGAACCTAAAACTGAATCAGATGTAGATGTACCAGAAAAGGAAATGATGAATATGATGGTGAGAAAATTTAACAGATTCATAAAGAATAAAAATTCTGCAACTAACAATGCATGTTCTTCAAGAGGAGGAAAGAAGAGCTCAAGAAGCAACGCTATACAATGCTATGAATGTGGAAAGGATGGTCATATCAAGCTTGACTGTCCAGACTTGAAGAACAAGAAGAAAGAATTCACCAAGTATCCTCAGGACAAGAACAGGAAGCAAAGAAAAGCTTATATTGTCTATGAAAACAATGATGAAGACTCTTCAAGTGATGATGATTACAGTGTTGAAGAGGAGTCAAATTTATGCTTCATGGTAGGCTCTGCACAATCTGATGATGACAGTGATCGTCAATTTGAAAATGAACCAATAGAGGTCAAGTACCACATGCTATTGGATGCATTTTAGGGGATACATGCAGAAGCCATGTGACTTCAGTATAAGGTGAATCAATTATCCTCTAAGAGAAGAGACTATGAATACATAATTGATAATCTAGTACAAGATAATGAAAAGCTTGAAAAAGATCTTGAAGAAGCGTTGAAATTTGTAAAAATAGTCGAGACCGAAATACAAGTTGTTGAGAAAGAATGTGGTAATTGTCCTGTACACATTGAGAAAATTGACTACTTAACCAACACATTAGCTAAATTTACTCAAGCCAAAGAAAATCTTGATGTTGTGTTAAGATCATCTGGAAGAGCTATCTACAGACAAGGTATTGGTTATAAGGCTAAAAGTAATAGGATAAACTCAAAGAAATTTATTGATCTGAGTAAACCTACTACTAATGCATGCTTTTACTGCAACACAATTGGTCATAATGTTAGAAACTGCTATTTTAGAAATGTTGGTGTTCCAAAGGGAAAATACAAATGGGTTCCCAAGGAACAGCCTCCAGCCACTAACAAGACAGGACCCAAGTACAAATGGGTACCAACATCAAAACCTTTTAACCGTTGTGCAAAAAAGGAGCAGTAGCTACTGAAGCAGTATTCAACTCAAGGATGAACTACCATGATGATATAAAAAAAAATTCTTGAGTCATTGATTGTGGTAACTGTAACAAAACTCTTTCATGCATCATAAGTATTTGTATGATTGATTTTAAAATGCATGTTTATTGTGAACTTATTATGGATTGATCGACAAGTGTACCGAATCGCACAAGTAATATAAAATGGTAAGACCAGGTATTGTGTCCCAACAGACTCCTCATCCTTGAGAAATATTACTCTTAGGAGTAATTCAATAAGAACCTGAATTGTAAGGAACCTCCTGGCACTCATGCAATTCATAAATCATGTTATTGAATGAGTTAAACAAAGCAAGCGTTGTAACAGATGAATTACTCTAACAATTCATGAAAAAGCATATATTATTAAGAATCAATTCAAATACATGAGAGTTCACAAGGTTACATCATCCCCCAACAACAAATAGAGTTTAGTTCACCATAGACATGGTGAAACTAGATGAATAATGGAAAAGAATGAGATAGAAAAACCCTAAAAGTAGAAGATGGAAGCTCCCGCCTCCAAATCCGCCTCTAGAGACTGAAAAAGTGAGCTGTTGCGCTCCCTCTGCCAAAAGATACCAAACCTAGGGCGTTTGGGTCCTTTAAATAGAGCAAAAACAGAACAGAAACAAGGCCTAGGCCCGTGTCGTTGGCGCTTAAGCGCCCCACTTAGGGCACCCGGGTGGTGAGCGGTGTTTCCTGACGCTTAAGCCTAAAAAAGGGGCGCCCAAGCTTCGTGCTTCTGACGCTCAAGCGCCCAAAAGGGGCGCCCAGGCGGTGAGCGACACTCTTCTGTGCTTAAGCCTCCAGAAAGGGTACCCAAGCTTCGAGCATTCCTCCCTTCTGGTGCTTTTCCTGGCGTTTCTGAGCTCCATCTCCTTGGCACTTCATCTCTGCTTTCCGTATTATCTCATTTCCTTCCAAAACAAGGGAATTTAGTCATAAATTCATCAAATTCAACCTCAATTCTCTTATTCACACAACTTAACAGAAAAACATGATTCCAAGCAAGTTTCTAAGCAGAAAAGGGTGCATTTAGTATCAAAATTACATCATAGATAACAGTGTCTTCAACCATTATCACAACCCCAAACTTAGAAGTTTGCTTGTCCTCAAGCAAAACAGATTGTAACTCAGCTTTTCACAACAATTACTACAATGATTCAACATTTTTCAAAACATTTCCTTCCAGGACAAGAATCACTTTTATCAACTCAACATAAAGATGTCAGCCAAGATGTGCACATGCCTTAATTCAATAAAAAATCAATGTGATGCTCATATACTTCAACATATGCTATCCTTAAGAATGATCAATCAACCAAGCAAAGATGTAATCAGAAATTCAAAGAACTACTCCTTACCAAGGAAAGTGTTTCACTCAAGCACTCAAAAGTGTATCACTCATGCACTCAAAAGTGTATCACTCAACTCAAAGGTGTATAGTGAGGTGTTGGTGACTTTTTCACTCTGCTATCACAATGTCACACAATTAACTTTTCCTTTCATTTATCCACAATCAAACAAACTCACAAGTAAGTTCTCATCACAAGAGACATTTATGATTTCATCATTCAAGCACAAACTCTCTTTCTTTTTCCCATCTTTCCATTGCATTAAGCTTTTCTTTTCTTTTCTTTTCAGTTTTCATTTTCTTTTGCTTTTGCTTTTCAAGTACTCACTACTTAACTCAATGCTTTTTCTTTTTCCTTTCTCAATCTTTCCAGCAACCCCAAACTTGAACCTTTGTTAATACCTCATCAAATGTTTTCAACTCAACTCAAGGTAAAGATTTTCAAAAAAAAGGTTTTTCACACATACATAAGGCTCAAGGTTCGAAGATTAGAAGAATTTATTCTCTTTTCAGTTGGCAAAAATTCATGTGAAGGCTAAAAGAATAAGAGACAACAAAAGATGGCCTTGATCATATGAAACCTGCAAGCAAGTAGTTCAATCACATAAATTTGAGCAAAATCATTCATGCTTACAAAGTAAACTCACAAGTCCCAGAATTCAGAAAAACACCCTGCTTAGTATCTCAATCAATTTTTACCTCAAGCACCTGTTTCATACATTGTGAGCCATCATTTGTATATCAGCACATCATGCATCATCTCAACATCAATCAACACACTAGAGCATCACAAATCAATACTTATCACAAAACACAACACAGTTGAACCAAAGCAGTGTAATTCATTCAAGAAAAATGCAATAACAAAACAATTGATTAAAAAGAAAGGTTTAGAAAGTTGGGTTGCCTCGCAGTAAGCGCTTCTTTAATGTCACTAGCTTGACCCAATAAGGTCATGTCTGGATCAACCAACTCCATTACTTTGGAAAGGAGTTCCACCTCACCACCCAAATAATGCTTGAGACGTTGTCCATTGACTACCCAACTTCTTTGTGGGTCTTCAGAGGTTGGATCTGTCAACTCAACTGGTCTATGTGGAAGGACATTCTTGATCATAAACGGACCAGACCACTTGGACTTCAACTTTCTAGGGAAAAGCTTTAGTCGTGAATTGAACAGCAGCACCCGTTGTCCTGGATTAAAAACCCTTTTTACCAGCTTCCTATCATGATAAAATTTCACCTTTTCTTTGTAATTCTTAGAAGAATCATAGGCATGCAGCCGCATCAACTCAAGCTCAATAATTTGCCTTCGCCTCTTTTCTATACTGTCATAAGGATCAAAATTCAAGAATTTTAAAGCGCACAGAGCTCGATGTTCCATCTCCAGGGGAAGGTGACATGCCTTTCCATACACCATTTGGAAAGGAGATAATCCAATAGCTATCTTCATTGCGGTTCGATATGCCCAAAAAGCATCATCTAACTTTTGAGACCAATCCTTTCTTGATGAAGCAACTGTCTTTTCTAGAATCCTCTTTATCTCCCTATTAGAAACCTCAGCTTGCCCGTTTGTCTATGGATGATAAGGTGTAGCTACCTTTTGTCTCACACCATAGTGCTTGAGTACCTTTGCAAGCTGAAAATTGTAAAAATGAGATCCTCCATCACTAATGAGTACTCTGGCGTTCCAAACCGGGAGACAATTTTCCTTTTCAGAAATTTAATAACAGTGCTAGAATCATTCTTGGGACAGGCCAGACCTTCCACTCATTTACTCACATAATCCACTGCCACCAATATGTATTCGTTATTGGAAGATGGTGGAAAAGGTCCAACAAAATCTATGCCCCAACAATAAAAAACTTCAACCTCTAATATGCCTTGCAGTGACATTTCATGACGTCTGGAAATAGTACCCTTCCTTTGACACTTATCACAGTTCCTGGCATGATTATGAGCATCTTTAAACATAGTAGGCCAATAAAATCCTGACTGGTGCACTTTTGCAGTTGTTCTCTCTCCACTAAAATGCCCCCCATAAGGTGAGTCATGATAGTGCCATAAAATTCCTTCCACTTCATCACACAGCGCCTCAGAAGGTTATCTGCTCCAATTTTGAACAAGTAAGGATCATTCCAAATAAACTTTTCGGCATCATGTAATTTTTTTTTCTTTGTTGCCAATTGAGATCTTCTGGGATTACTCGTGCAGCTTTGAAATTAGTCATATGAGCAAACCACGGTCGTTGTTGAATGTACATAAGTGTTTCATCTAAGAAGGATTCCCAGATTTCTGCTTCCTTTCTTGTAACTTCACTATTAACCAACCGAGATAAGTGATCAGCAATTACATTTTCACTTTCCTTCTTGTCATGGATTTCCACATCAAATTCTTGTAGCAAAAGTAGCATTTGAGCAAAGAAGAATATCTCTAACAATTAATGAAAGAAGCATATATCAATAATAAGAATCAATTCAAATACAAGAGAGTTTAGAGGTTACATCTTTCCCAACAACAAATAAGGTTTAGTTCTCCATCGTCATGGAAGAACTAGATGAACAATGGAATGAAAGAATGGAAGAGATAGAAAAACCCGAAAAGAGAAGAGGAGAGTCGTTATCATCCCCAAATCTACCCCCAAGGGGTGAAAGGCATGGAGGAGGCGTTAGGTCAAGCGTGGGATAGATACAAGAGTTTGTTGAGGAAGACGCCCACACATGGCTTTGATGAAGCAACAATAGTCATTCTTTTCCTTGGAGGTCTAGGTTCAAAAACCAAATTGATCGTAGATGCCTCAGCTGGAGGTAATATTAAGTGTAAGACTCCAGAGGAAGCTTTTGAATTGATTGACAACATGGCTACTAATGATAATGAGATGCATAGTGAAGGAGGAGCTCCACCTCAACAGAAGGGAGTTCTACAATTACAATCTCAAGATGCCTTGCTTGCACAAAAGAAAATTATCACTCAACAGTCTAAAGAAGTGACAAAGAAACTTTCTCTATTGCCACAAGAGATACAGAATGTTTCACTGGTTCAGTGGCAGCAAGAACAATGGCAACAACAACCTACTCCATCTGAGAAGACCACAAAGCTTGAGGAAACCTTCCAGCAATTCATGAAAATGAGCTTATCTTATTGTAAGAATATGGAGGTTACGTTTAAAAGTATGAAGATGCACATTGGGCAATTGGTCAACAAGATGGAGAGTTGTGAGAGGAAGGCAAAAAGTAATCTTAGGGAAGAGTGTAAGACCATTGCTACTAGAAGTGGCAAAGTGTTAGATGAAAGAAAAATAGAGAGAAAAAAGAAAGAAAATGTGAGTGAGAAAGAAGTAATTGAGCGGAAAGAGAGAACTGAGGGAGAAAAACAAAAAGAAGAGGTAGATGAGAGAAAAAAAGAAAAGGATGTTGAAAACCCCCTTCCTTATCCAAAGACTTATTCAAGGAAGGAGAAAGAAAAATAACTTGAGCGGTTCATGGAGATTTTTAAGAAACTAGAGATCACCATACCTTTCTCTGAAGCATTGCAACAAATGCCTTCGTACGCAAAGCTTTTGAAGGAGCTCCTCACGAAGAAAAGAAAATACATTGAAAAGGAGACCATTGAAGTGCATGGTAATTGCAATGCAATCATACAAAAATTATTACCTCCTAAGTTTAAAGATCCAGGAAGCTTCACCATTTTGTGTACTATAGGAGAGTTGGAAGTTGGAAGAGCATTGATTGATTTGGGAGCTAGCATTAATTTAATGTCGCTCTCTATGTTCAAAAGAATTGAAGGTTTGGAACTCGAAATACGGTGCATGAGCACTCGGCCAAGCATAGTTGGTTCTTGGTGTTTGGTTATAGACTTAAGTATATATATATATATATATATATATATATATATATATATCTGTGTGTGTGTGTGTGTGTATTTGTATATTTTCGTTTATTCTTAAACACTAATCCAATAGTATCTTATTATATTTATCAAGCTTTCAAATATAAGTTTAGTAGTGCTCGCTCTTACACCAAGCGCTCTTATTGAGTAGTGCTCGGTCTTACACCAAGCGCTCGTACTGAGTAGTGCTCGGTCTTACACCAAGCGCTCATTCTCTTTCCTATAATCTATCTTGATGAAAATAGCGTTCGTCCAACTTCAATAGAGTTCTCTCTCTATCGTGTTTGGTCATTTACTGGCATTCGGTTTTCTTGATGTTAAACTCAAATAAGTTAAGTATTTATAAGCGTTCGGTTTCTTCATGTGAATTCTTCTAAGTATTATTCTTTGAATGTCTTGAAGTGTCTGTATCCATTGGTTCCGGCCTAGAGTCTTAGTACTTGGCATGGTCTTTTCGGTGTTCGGTTGGAGCTCTCAAGAGTCAGTTCATTTAATTGGCTCACTTTGTAAGTAACATCCGTTCTAGTCGTTCTTCTGATATATAGTTATACTCGGTTTCTTTCTCAACCCGACAGTAACTCTCTCGGTCTTAATCTGTTTTGGAACTGGAGACCTTTCGGTCTCACTCTAAGTGTTCATTCTCATTAAAGGTTAAAGTTTAACGTTCGGTATTTGGTACCCGTAGTGATCCTTGTACAAATGGTTTAATTGAGATGATTAATAATGAAAGATGAAGAGAATATGATATGGATGAAATGTTTTGGATTATGGACGAGCGTTCCGGGGAGGAATGACTCATGATTGTATATTGGAATTGGTAAAGTATGAATGTGGGCATGCTAAGCTGGCGGTTCATCCTGATATTCCGTGATTACTCGTCCTCACGTAGAGGAGGGTAAGTCATGTGTGGGAACGACGGAGGTCCTAGTCCTTATGGTAAATTTGGACAGATAGGACTAACCTCGGGTGGCAGCTGTTGAGGGTATCCCAGTTACTACATCACCCGGGTGCACAAACGTCGTAGCTACACAGATTTCATACAATCTGGACAGTCAGTCTAGTATTAGGCTTTGTATGAACGAATGATGAATTATCTTGTTTGGTTGATTGTGTGAAATATATGTTTATACATGAATTAAATTACATAAGCTTACCCTGTGTTTCCTGTCTTGTCTGTGTTGTACGTCCGGTTGTCCTTCTGTTGCAATGATCATCCGTATGGATGTGAGATGAAGGAGACGAGCTGCTGGAAGAGGCACTGGAGGAAGAAAACCTAGTCGAGGTAGAAGTTAAGACCGAACAGTAGAACTATTCGGTCAGTAGTTTAGTATGATGCTACGGTGGTCGTTCGATCACCTTTTCCCTTTGCTTTTGTTCGACCGTTCGGTGTAGGCTTTTGTAATTCATTCAGTCAGAATTACACCCTGTACAACAGAAAGGAGCTCCTATGGAACAGAAAGGAGTTCTACAATTACAGACACATGATGCCTTGCTAGCACAAAATAAAATTCTAACTCAACAGCTGGAGACTCTTACTAAAACACTTGCACAATTGCCTAAAGAGTTGAAAACTGCTGCACAGGTACAATCTCAATTGTGTGAATTATGTGGGGGCGACCATATCAATGGTCAATGTGCCTTTCCAGCAGAAGCCGTAGAGGATGTGAACTACATGACCAATCAATACCGTCAAGGGAACTACAATCAAAGGTGGAAACCACACCCAAGTATTGGTCAAGGGCAAACTGGGCAAGCTGGTCAATTTAATAAGCAGCAGCAGCAACCCACCTTATGGCAGCAGATTTCTATGCTTAATGAAAGGTCCATGAGGATGGAAGAAACTCTTAATAATTTCATACAGAAAACTGAGTCTACCCAAAAGAGCACTGAAGCTGCTATAAAGAATTTGGAGATTCAGATGGGGCAGATTACTAAGCAGGTGGAAGAGAGGTCAGGTAAAAACTTTGGGGCTAATACTGAGGTTAACCCTAGAGAAGAATGCAAGGTGGTAGAGAGTACTAATAAAGAGATAGTTGAGTTAGAAGGAGGAGAAACAGAAGAGAAAAGAAAAATAGAGAGCAAAAATATTTTTCCTTTTCCAATAAATCAAGGGAAACAACTGGATTTCACAGAATTATTCAAGATGGTGGATAATGATGCACCTTGGGAGCAGATTCTACAACAAATTACGGTTTACAATAAATCTGATGAAGAAGTCTCTACAAAGAAAAGACGTAGAGATGATGAGGCAAAGAAGTGTAAAACTGTTAAAAAGGAGCCATTCCCTCCTAAAGCGACAGATCCAGGAGGTTTTTCTATCCCTTGTACCATAGGGAAGAAAAGGATTAAAAAAGCTCTTCTTGATTTACGTTCAAGTGTTAACTTGATACCTTACTCTTTACTGGAGCAAATCGGCAATGTTAATGTGAAACCTGTAAAGGTTAATTTGGTGATGGCCGATGGATCTTCAAAGGAACCATGTGGGATTGCAGAGGACATTATAGTTTGTGTGGGTAAACTCCAGTTCTTGGCAGACTTTGTGGTGATGAAGATGGAGACAGAAAGGATACCTATCATTCTTGGAAGACCGTTTATGAAAACGGCCAAAGCCATTATTGATGTAAACGAAGGTAGAGTGGTGCTCCAGGACCGAGAGGAGAGAGTTGTTGTAGATGTCTTTAAAGATGAGAGGCAAACACAGGAGGAAGAAGCTAGTTATAAAGCTGCATTTCAAGATGCACAAATGACTAGCCATCAAGATGAAAAGCCCAAGGTCACAGGTAACCATTGTTTGTTGTTTCAGGTGCATAAAGGAAAAAAGATTGGAAAAGGAGGAAAAGTTCCTGATGACTGGAAGAAAGGAAGACCCCAACTTGGTACACCTGTGAGAATCAAAAACAAGTTGTGGGTTGTGAAAGGCTATAAAGAGAAGGAGATGATAGAGATTGAATCTCCACATTTTAGAAGATTCAAAACAGTGCACAGGAAACAGCTAAGGAGTTGGTGGCATAACAACATCAACTATGAAGAAGGAACTTGAGCTTTACTGGGTCAAGCTAATGACGTTAAAAGAGCGCTTGCTGGGAGGCAACCCAGTGATTTAAAAACTTTTAATTTTATTTTGGTTTGTAATTTTTAATCTGTTGAACATTATTTTTGTAAATATTTTGTTGGATATAGCATCTACTAAAGGATGCTAAGTTTGTAACACCTACTGATGGGTGTTGGTGGATTTTGGGTCAGGCTCGTGACGTTAAACAAGCGCTACCTGGGAGGCAACCCAGTTGATTGATTGTTTTTGTTTGTTTCATTTTAGTTGCATAATAGGGTTTGCATAAGTATTCTAAACATTGAATAACAGGGAACCAGTGAGGGGCATGTCTAGAAGGCACTTAGGTTAAGCAAGAAAGGAGAAGAGCACTTCACGAAAGTGCCGCTGAGCGGCAACTTACCGCAGAGCGG
Organism: Vigna hirtella; assembly: GCA_027742795.1. NCBI lineage: Eukaryota > Viridiplantae > Streptophyta > Magnoliopsida > Fabales > Fabaceae > Vigna > Vigna hirtella. The sequence goes on along the minus strand of JAHCHA010013405.1, from coordinate 1,460,863 downwards.
TACTCTCGCAGAATGGGCTTTAGTTTCCCCTTAGCGGAACCCGAGCCCATTAGGGTATTTTTATACCCCAAGCTGCTTCTTTGCGCAAACACTCCCACATACCTTTTCCAAGGTTCTCCACATCTTTTCCCTCTTCTCTTTTGAAAAATTTCTCTTCCACTCACTTTCTCACTAGTGTTTCATCAAAGTTTGGGGTTGGAAGAGAGCATCTTAGCTTGGAAGCATTCTCATTGCATCTAGTATCTCCACCCAAGTAAGTAAAAGCATTTTTGTTCATTCTAAGGTTCTTGATTTTGAATGTGATTGTCAAAGCATGAATATTTAGGGGTTTTGATTTCTACGCATGATTTGATGATATAATTGATGTTTGAACCGATCAAACTGCATGATTTTGATCTGGAAAACTGAAAATTGCATTTGGGTGGAGTTAGGACAGCTTAAAAAGAAGTTTTTCAAAATTCTGCAGAGTTACCGCTCAGGGGTAAATTGTCGCTGAGCGGCACTCTGCCAGACTTGATTTTTTTTTTATTTGTTGCGTTCTGGAATGTGGCACTGGTGGCGCTGAGGGGTAAATCTGACCCTCAGCGGTGGTTTAGCTTCGAAAAGGAGTTGTATTATGTGTTTGACTAATGATTAACATCATGTTCTATGGTTTTGTATCTGTATTTGATTGCAGGAATGGCGTCCTCTTCAGGAAAAAGATTGAAAACCATGGCAACCAAGAGAAAGGAAAAGGAACCAGAACAGCCCCATTCTAGTAGGTTCCTCTCTCGGAAACATGAGAAGCACTTCAAGGTGGTGCAAGACAGGAGACTCCTTATGGAGAGAAAAGTTGGAATGATACCTAACTTTGCTCCTCAATTTGGAGAGCAATTGTTAGGGAATGACTGGGGAAAGCTAGCCACATATCCTGCACCTGCCAACATAGCTGTGGTAAAAGAATTCTACACCAATGCAAAGAAGATTGGTGATTATCCAGCTGAAAATTATCTGGGCTATGTCAGAGGCCATGCTATCAGGTATGATCCTGATTCTATCAATAACTTCCTGGATACTGTGTGGGCTGGTGAGCAGTGCCAGTTTGCTCTTTGCATGGAGGAAGGGGCTGATTTTGAGGATGTAGAGAGAGTACTATGTATACCTGGAGGACACTTCCAAAGGAATAGATCTGGCTCAGTGGTAAACATTAAGATGACTGATCTGACTTCTCTTGCAAAGTATTGGATGGCATTTTCTCATGCCAACATTCAGCCATGTTCACATGTGTCAGATATTACTCTCAGCAGGGCACTCTTCATCTACTGTGTTATCAGGAACTTAAATGTTAATATTGGGCAGTTGATAGCTGATGAGATTAGTGTGTGTGCCAATACCTCAAATAACAAAGCACCCCTAGGACATCCCTCCTTAATCACTCACCTTTACAAGATAGCTGGGGTGGACACTTCTGCTCCACCATTTGAAAGGCCAAGAAAAGCCATTGATGAGGCCTATTACAGACAGTACTGCGGAGGTGAGGAGGCAGCTCAGCCAGTTCCACCACGCCGTGCTCGCAGAGAGAGAGGGCAAGCACAGAGCCAGACATCTGCTGAGACACATGAAGCAGAACCGTTCCAGATGAGGGACATGTACATGTCTCTTATAGGTGCTCAGTTACAGTCCATTCATAGAGGGCAGGTGGCTACTGCTGAGATGATTGTGGGGATGTATGATACACCTCCAGCTCACAGGTGGACTATGGAGGAATTCCATAATGTGGTAGCTTGGCCAGAGGAGCCGGTGCAAGGAGGAGGAGCTGAAGCAGCTGAAGCTTCAGTTAAGGAGATGGAAGAAGATGAAGCTGATGATGATGATTCATTGGAAGATGATGAAGATGAGGAAGAAGAGGAAGATACAGAGGACAGCTCAGATTGATGAGGAGCTGAGATAGCATTTATTGATGAATGCTATCATGAACTTATGCTTTTGTTTGGGTTAGTGTTCTGAACTTATTTACTTTTGTTTTAGATTAGGGATGATGTACTCTATTGGAAACCTGGTTTGTTATGATGGTTTGCTATTGACTGTGATTGTGTGATAAGTAATGCTTGATGAAGATTTGAGATTGATTGATGTTGAGATGTGCACATAAAATGCTTATACAGGTGATTCACAAGCTTTGTGAACAAATGCAGGATATTATGATTGTGATTGTGAGATTAAGCAGGATGTGTATGTCAAATGTGAATAAGCTTATATGTGAGGTTTTGAGCTCCAGAGTTTTTATTGATTTAATGCTATTACTTTGAAAGCATGAATGATTTTGCCCAGGTTTTCTATGATTGAATCAATTGCTTATGTTGCATCATATGATCAAGGCCGTTTATTGGAACCCTTTTTATTGGCCAAATTTATAAAGTTAGCCCACTAAAAGAGAACACTTTGTGTTCTATCCTTTGAACCCTTAGCTTTGAACATAAATTGAAAACCCTTGTTGAAAAGCTTTACCTTGAGTTAAGTAGAAAATATTGTGTGGTATTGATAAATGTTCAAGTTTGGGGTTGGTGAGAAAGCATGAAAAAGGAAAAGCATTGAGCTAAGAGCTAAGAATTAAGAATATGCAAAGAAAAAGAAAAAGAAAAGAAAAGAGAAGAAAAAGCAAAGCTCAATGCAAAAGGAAGTTGAGAAAAATAAGAATAACTGTGTTGTTATGATTCTCTTAACTCAAGGATTTTGTGATCCAGAAAAACCAATTTTCTTGTTAGCCCAGCCACGTTATAAGCCATTGAAAAGTCCTTGTGATGATGCATGGTTGTAAATATTTTGATTGTGGTTAAATGAAAGGCAAAGTTGATTCATGTGACATTGTGATAGTGGAGTGAATGAGTGATTACCTCTTATACACTTGTGTTTGAGTGAAACACTTTACATGGTGAGGAAGTATTCCATGAGCACATGAACATCCATGCTTAATTGATTGCTCATTCATGAAAAATAGCATTTGTTGGATATTAACTGACTTTGTGAACACTAAAGCATGTGCACATCTTAATTGAAATCTTGGTCATAAGTTTGATTGAAGTTTTTACTTATCTTGAAAAGAAGATTTTTGAATAAGTGAACCATCATATGAATTGGTAGAAGATTGAGTTACATCTTGTTTGCTTGAGGACAAGCAAAGTTCTAAGTTTGGGGTTGTGATAACAGTTGAAAAACTGTTATTTTTATGCTTAAAATTTATACTAAAAGCAACCTTTAACACTTAGAAACTAGCTTGAAATCATGCTTTTGGTCATATTTTCAGAAATAAGAGAGCTGGACAGGTTTATGCTTGATTTCAGTGTTTGTGCAGGTTTTAAGGTGAATTTGGTGAAAGAAGTGAAGAAGGAGAAAGATGGAATCAGAAAAGACATCAAAAAGTGCAAAAGAAGAAGCCGCAACTACCGCTCAGCGGTAGTTTACCGCTGAGCGGCACTCAGGAGTTCACGGGGGATCCGCTGAGGGGCAAAATGGCCGCTGAGGGGAAGAAACCAACTCACGCACTTACCGCTGAGCGGTACTTTACCGCTCAGCGGCACACTTATGGGCTTGGGCCTAAATTTTCTGTAATTTTAGAATAGTATATAAGCTTTAGGACGTCCTAGGGTTTGTATCTTTGGCAGAAACGAAGCAAACACTCTCTCTTCCACCCCTTTGAAGGAGGATCTTGGATGCTCAGGCTACCTCTTCACCTTTCTAGGGTTTTATCTTTCATTCTTCCATTATTATTCATCTAGTCTCACCATGAATATGGTCAACTAAACCTTGTATTGTTGTTGGGGAATCAATGTAGTCTTGTGAAACTCTCATATATGGAATTTGTCTTTACATCTTATATTTAAGACCTATGCTTTCTTTCATCAGTAGTTAGGGTTTTTCCTCTTTGCTCAATGCTTGCTTTGTTTAACTCATTCAATGCATGATTATTGATTTTGTCGATACGGGAATGTACGGGGAAGTCTAGATCCGGGGAATTTCTCCCAATAGTATATTGGTTGTCGTTAAGCTCCTGCACTAAAACAACTAATTATTAGGAATGCTAGGAATTGTATGAACTCGTAATTAGGGATAGGCCTTCTTGCAAGGTAATTTAGAGAGTGGCATTAACAATGATGAAAAGAATGTTGAATTCCTAAAATATATGAGAGTGGATAAGATGAAATTGATAACTCCAACAACATACTCATCCATATATTCCATTGAAGTGTTTGTATTTTGTTTTAGCCATTGATCAAAACTCATGCATACATGTTTATTTTCTGTTTTGCATATTAAATTCCACTTATTTCGTTCTTAAGTCTTAAATAATCAACGAATCACAACTAAACTAGCCCGTGAGTCCTTTGGGAGAACGATACTTGGTCTTACCGAGTTTATTACTTGAAACGATTCGATCACACTTGCCGATTGTTCAACAAGTTTGTGGCGCCGTATTTCGGTGTTCATAAATTTGTCATCAATGGACTGCCTTGTTGTGTGTTGTATGATTCGGGGGCAACACACTCCTTCATCTCAAAGGCGTGCATTGAAAAACTAGGATTAGCTGAGAGCGAGATGCAGTTTGACTTGGTGGTGTCAACCCCAACGGCTGGTGAGGTTAGGACATCTACTATGTGCATTAGATGTCCTTTTGAAGTGGAAGGGCGTAGATATAAGGTGAATGTTATCTGTTTTCCTCTAAAAGAGTTAGAGGTGATTTTAGGAATGGATTGGTTAGCTGTCAATCACATTCTCATAGATTATGGTGAGAAGAAGTTAGTATTTCCTGATGAAGAAGAAGAAGAGTTTTCGGTAACGCTCGGTCAGCTAAGGGAAGATATCATGGAGGGTGCCAGCTGTTTTCTGATAATGACGCACGCGGATGAGGGGTTTGAAGATTTAAGTCATGACCGATCATCCAGTAGAAAGCTGAGTGGAGAACGAGCGGTTGTGGATGAGTTCGCGGACGTCTTTCCAAAAGAGGTACCTAGTCTACCTCCTCCTCGCGAGGTGAATTCACAATATATTTGGTGTCGACAGCAGGACCCATTTCTATTGCACCATATCGGATGTCACCAGCAGAGTTGGTCGAACTAAAGAAGCAGATTGAAGAGTTGATGGATAAGAATTTGATTCGACCAAGTGCATCACCTTGGGGAGCTCCCGTGCTGCTCGTTAAGAAGAAGGATGGCAGCTCTCGGCTTTGTGTTGATTATATATTAAACAAGCTAACCATCAAGAACAAGTACCCCTCGCCTCGGATTGATGATCTGTTGGATCAATTGCATGGGGCAGTGATCTTTTCAAAGATTGACTTAAGATCAAGGTATCATCAGATTTTTGTTAAGGAAGGGGACGTTCAGAAGACTGCCTTCCGGTCTCGTTACGGACACTACGAGTATGTAGTGATGTCGTTCGGTGTCACTAACGCACAACCGATATTCATGGATTACATGAATCGCATCTTCAGACCATATTTGGACAAGTTCGTAGCGGTCTTCATTGATGATATCCTAATTTACTCCAAGAGCCGTGAAGAAACATGAAGAACACTTGAGGATAGTGCTTAGTGTATTAAGAGAAAAGAAGTTGTACGCTAAGCTATCTAAGTGTGAATTTTTGATGAAAGAAGTGCAATTTTTTGGGCACATGGTTTCGGCTGGAGGTATCTCTGTGGATCCAGCTAAAGTGTGAGCGGTATTAGAATGGGAGAGTCCGTGTTCGGTCACTGAAGTTCGAAGTTTCGTGGGGCTGGCGGGCTACTATAGACGTTTCATTGAAGGATTCTCTATGATAGTAGCGTCGTTGACGCAACTGACCAGAAAGGATCACCCGTTCGCTTGGACCAATCGGTGTGAATCCAGTTTCCAAGAACTGAAGCAGAAGTTAACGAGCGCTCTAGTCTTGGTCATTCCTAACACGGCCAAACCATTCGAAGTATACGTTATGCTTCTCATAAAGGTTTGGGCTGTGTGCTTCTGCAAGAAAGAAGAGCAATCGCGTATGCTTCTCTGCAGCTGAAGATCCACGAGAAGAACTATCCTACGCACGACCTAGAGTTGGCAGCGGTGGTCTTTGCATTGAAGATTTGGAGGCACTACTTGTATGGATCCACGTTCCAAGTCTTCAGTGATCACAAGAGTCTCAAGTACCTCTTTGATCAGAAGGAGTTGAATATGAGGCAGAGGAGGTGGCTTGAGTTCTTAAAAAACTATGATTTTGAACTGCTTTATCATCCGAGAAAGGCTAATGTGGTAGCGGATGCCTTAAGCAGAAAAGCAGTTCATGTCTCGGTTATGATGGTAAGAGAACTCAGCTTGGTTAAGAGTTTTAGAGACTTGAAGTTGCAGTTCAAGTTGGAGCCGAGCGGTATACGGTGTTGTACCCTTAGAGTGTCTAGTGATGTCTTTGACCGAATCAGGGAAAAGCAGTCAGTTGACGAAGATGTCCAAAAGATCTTGAGCGCGCTCGGTACAGACAAAGCCAAATACTTCAATACTGGAACGGACGGTCTCCTACGATACAGAGACAGGATGTGCATTCCGAATGATGGTGAACTGAAGAGGATTATTTTTGAGGAAGGACATCAAAGTCGTCTTAGCATGCATCCTGGCATGACTAAGATGTATCAAGATCTCAAAAAGTCCTTTTGGTGGCCGGGAATGAAGAGTGGTGTCGCTCGATTTGTGGCATCATGTTTAACTTGTCAACGAGCAAAAGCAGAGCATTAGAGACTGGGCGGTCTACTTTAGCAACTGAAGATTCCTGAGTGGAAGTGGGGCAGCATCTCGATGGATTTTGTGACCCACTTACCCCATACAGTCAAGAATCATGACTCCATCTGGGTTATAGTGGATCGGCTGACTAAGAGTGCACACTTCTTAGTTGTCAACCTGAAGATGTCTATGACGAATCTGGATAAACTCTACATCAACGAGATCGTTCGTTTGCATGGAGTGTCATCCAACACCATCTCTAACCGAGATACAAGGTTTACGTCTCGGTTTTGGCAGTCCCTGCAAAGCGAATTGGGTAGCAAACTGCAGATGAGCTTAGCGTATCACCTTCAGACGGACGGTCAATCTGAGAGGACCATCCAGACATTGGAGGAATTGCTTAGGACGTGCATTCTAGATCACTTAGGCGTATGGGACGAAGTCTTACCGTTGGTTGAATTCATGATGAACCAATATTTTCTTCACTTCACTTAGTTTATTGTGCTAGAATTAATCGGGGAATTGTACTTAAATGTCCAGTATTTTTCTGTTTTTGCTAATTGTGCTTAATTTGATCAGAAATTCTTATTTTGATTAATTTGAATTATCTGAGCTAATTATTCGTATTAGTAATTGCAGGAAAATTTTGGAAATACAATTTGGGATATTTAGAGATTAAATGAGAAATGAAAATTGAGCCCAAGGATTAATTTCTTTTAACACACAAGAAAGAGGCGCATTGGAGGCATGGAGGCACGCTGATTCCATGGAAGAAAAGAACAATTCATTTTTAGCATTAAAAGTGAACGTAGCTTTGCTTATGTGTGAAAGTAAGGTTTTAATTTTCATTGAATGTGCGCTGAATGGCGAGCACGTTACTGGCCAGCAAATTGCTTGAGAAGGAGTAATGTTCATTAATTAAAGATTGTACATGTATGAGGAACACTATGTCCCACACGTACTCAATGGAAATGAAGTAGTGCTTTCCAACTTGGAGTATCCAAACAAGGAGCAAGGAGATGCTGCAGCAGATTGGTCACGGCCTTGATGTTGAAGGAAGCAGCTCACGGCCCACATGCTCACTTTGCACGTCCAAATTGATTGAAGAAAGTGGAATATTCAATATATTTTTCTTGGACAAACACATCATAGGCACGTTGCAGAGGTCTTCTTCAATTGGAAAAGAGGCTCACGGCCTACACAAATCCAGCAAAGGAGTGATGGACCGTTTAGAAACAAACGTGTGAAGGGAGGAGAGTTGATTCATTATCTTGGAATGGAGAAGTGTGTCCACGGAATTGAAGAAGAAGTCCAGCAGTTTGGAGCAGCCACCATTCACGGTTTTCTTTGAGAAACATCCAGCTGAACACGGCCCATTCATTCTTCATCCCACGTCCAAAGAAGAAGAGAGCTGCACATGGGTTTTTAGTTTTAAAGGGAAGTCACGTCCTTGAGGGAGAAGCTCACGGGCATCACCGTCCAGCAATGGTGTTCACGGTCCAGCAAAGAAGACAAAGTCCAAGCAGCTTGGGAGCATGGAGGAAGGCACGGAGGCTGCGCATCCAGTAGCATGTTGTCACGGGAGAGTAGAGCTGGAGAAAGGATGCCTCACGATCCAGCAGCTTGGAGTTGGAACAGCTGCAGCCACCACTTGCCACTTATTTTGAAAGAGTGACCGTTGAGAAGCATACAACAACCGTGAGGGGCTGGAACAGTTTATTTTTCAACAAGACAAAAGGTGGAGAATGAAGGAAGAAACATTGGAGTCCAGCAAAGAGAAGCAGCCGTGGAAGAGAAGAATGGTGTGCAACGGATTGCAGTTGGAAGTGGGAGCCCACCTATTTCCTTGGTACATCTAGGAGTGAAGGAAGTCAAATGCTACGGGGGACAAAGGACAAAACGTGAAAGGAATTCAGGCTGCCAGACAAAACAAAACGCTGAAATGAAGGAGAAGATACAGGAGTTGTTTCTGAATTTGGGCAATAAAAGGAGAGCAGCAGGCAGAGAAGAATCAGGAGAATTAGGAGTAGTGTAGGAAGACACCCACGCCTGGAAGAGGCTCTCGCCTCTTCCTCTTCCAAATAGCTCTCTGTATTTTAATTTCAAACAGTGCCCAAATGTAGTTTTCATTTCTGAAGCAGTAGGAGTGTCACCTTTGCTCCTTTCATTTTTAGTTGTACTGTTCAAGAATTTTAATTTAAGTGTTGAATGCATGATGAATTTTATTTTCAGTTAAGTGTTTTTATTTTATCTGTTGAATTTTTACCGTTCATGATTTTCTACACTGTTAAATTCTATCATTGCGTTTTACCGTTCATTTTATTTTCAGACGTTTTCTATTTTTACCGTCTTTTACCGTTCAGTTTTTACAGTGTTTAAAATTTATTTCAGTGTTTTTAATTCTGTTTTATTTAATTTCCAGTCAAATTTAATTTTACCGCATCAAAAACAAAAACTCTATCAAAACCCCCCCTTCGTGTTTAAATCTGAGACTGAACCCAAATTGGTCCTTGAGAGACGACCTAGGAGTCACTTCCTAGTACTGTACTGCATTAATTTCGCAAACAACTTTTGTGGGAGGTGCGACCCTCTCAACAATTCACCTACAACAATAGTTTCCAGTCCAGCATCGGAATGGCTCCTTTTGAAGCTCTTTACGGGAGGAAGTGTCGAACGCCACTCTGTTGGTTCCAGGAAGGAGAAAAGGTGTTGATTGGACCTGAGCTTATTCAGCAGACAACCGAGAAGGTGAAGTTAATTCAAGAGAGGTTGAAAGCGTCACGGAGCAGGCAGAGGTCCTATGCTGACAAGAGAAGAAGGCCTTTGGAGTTCGCTGCAGGAGATCATGTCTTTCTTATACTGAATCCAACCACTGGAGTGGGCAGAGTCGTTCGTCCCAAGAAGCTATCTCCTAAATTCATTGGACCGTACCAGATTTTGAGACGCATTGGGCCAGTAGCGTACGAGATATCGTTGCCTCCTCAATTATCCAATCTTCATCCAGTCTTCCACGTTTCTCAACTTCGGAAGTACATAGCAAACCCTTCTCATGTACTGGAGTTAGAAGACGTTCGTATTCGTGGAGACCGAACGGTAGAGATGCAACCAGTTCGTATTGAAGATAGCCGCACCAAGTACTACAAGAGAAAAGCCATCAGACTGGAGAGAGTGGTTTGGGACGAGAAGACGGGCGACTCTACATGGGAAGTGGAAGATGCAATGAGAGACTTGTACCCTCATCTATTTTCTGGTAAGTCTTAATTTTCGAGGACGAAAATTTTTGTAGTTAAGGGGAATGTCAGAACCATTTAAAACACACCTTAACTCTCTGAACGGACGCCAGATGTCAAGCAAAAGGAGGTCTGAGATTCAGAAAGTGGAAAACAGGTGTGTGTTGCGGATTGGAAGAACGTTTTTGAAGGTAGAGTAAAAACTGAAATTTTTCTAAGTTCGTGCCACTTCTCTGCATGCACCAGCCATCTTCAACCTTCTGAAACCTCCTCCTTCTCTCTAAAAACCTTTCCTTTTCTCTACATAATCTCACCTTTTCTCTTCTCCGATCTCCGTTCAGGCACCGTAAAAGCACTTTCGGCGTCAAGAGCTTCAGTTTGAACCGATCGATTTTGGGTTCTGAACTGGTAAATTCTTCTTCTCCTTTAGACGTTCGTTTTCTGGCACATAAAAACCAAGTTCTGGTTGCATGAGTTCATAATCTCGTTCTGAACCCATTTCTGGATTTTTATTTGGTTTAGTTTCATAAAGAGTGAACCGTTAGATTCTGAGATTTCGGTGGTGAGCTATTCTATACGAGCTGTGAGCGTTCGGTCACAATAGAGGTAAGGGAAGCTTATTAATTTAATTTGTATGTTACTTGTATTGCATGAACGTTCGTTGAATTGACTGAATTAATGTGATATATGATGGTTGTTATGTTTGGATTGTATGAAGTATGGAAACTGACTATGATATGAATGTATGAAATTATGAAGATATATGTTGAGAAATGAGTTGAATATAAATAATTCTAGTATGAAATTTCCCCTATGAAAATGTACGTTCGTCACTGAACGGTCCTTGACCATTCTGTTTTTCTTGTGAACTTGGTTGGAATCGCATTCTTTCATTTTGGAAGAATCCTAGTTGAGGACGAGCGTCTTCGTTTCGAAATACTGTGCATGAGCGTTCGGCCAAGCATAGTTGGTTCTTGGTGTTCTGTTATAAACTTAAGTATATATATATATATATATATATATATATATATATGTGTGTGTGTGTGTGTGTGTGTGTGTATTTGTATATTTTCGTTTATTCTTAAACACTACTCCAATAGTATCTTATTATATTTATCAAGCTTTCTAATATAAGTTTAGTAGTGTTCGGTCTTACACCAAGCGCTCTTACTGAGTAGTGATCGGTCTTACACCAAGCGCTCATACTCAGTAGTGCTCGGTCTTACACCAAGCGCTCATTCTCTTTCCTATAATCTATCTTGATGAAAATAGCGTTCGTCCAACTTCAATATTGTTCTCTCTCTACCGTGTTCGGTCATTTACTGGCATTCCGGTTTCTTGATGTTAAACTCAAATAAGTTAAGTATTTATAAGCGTTCAGTTTCTTCATGTGAATTCTTCTAAGTATTATTCTTTGAATTTCTTGAAGTGTCTGTATCCATTGGTTCCGGCCTAGAGTCTTAGTACTTGGCATGGTCTTTTCGGTGTTCGGTTGGAGCTTTCAAGAGTCAGTTCATTTAATTGGCTCACTTTGTAAGTAACGTTCATTCTAGTCGTTCTTTTGATATATAGTTATACTCGGTTTCTTTCTCAACCCGACAGTAACTCTCTCGATCTTAATCTGTTTTGGAACTGGAGATCTTTCGAACTCACTCCAAGAGTTCGGTCTCATTAAAGGTTAAAGTTTAACATTCGGTATTTGGTACCCGTAGTGATCCTTGTACAAATGGTTTAATTGAGATGATTAATAATGAAAGATGAAGAGAATATGATATGGATGAAATGTTTTGGATTATGGACGAGCGTTCCGGGGAGGAATGACTCATGATTGTATATTGGAATTGGTAAAGTATGAATGTGGGCATGCTAAGCTGGCGGTTCATCCTGATGTTCCGTGATTACTCGTCTCATGTAGAGGAGGGTAAGTCATGTGTGGGAACGGCAGGAGGTCCTAGTCCTTATGGTTAATTTGGACAGATAGGACTAACCTCGGGTGGCAGCTGTTGAGGGTATCCCAGTTACTACATCACCCGGGTGCACGAACGTCGTAGCTACACAGATTTCATACAGTCCGGACAGTTAGTCTAGTATTAGGCTTTGTATGAACGAGTGATGAATTATCCTATTTGGTTGATTGTGTGAAATATATGTTTATACATGAATTAAATTACATAAGCTTACCCTGTGTTTCCTGTCTTGTCTGTTTTGTACGTCCGGTTGTCCTTTTGTTGCAATGATCATCCGTGTGGATGTGAGTAGAAGGAGACGAGCTGTTGGAAGAGGCGCTGGAGGGAGAAAACCTAGTCGAGGTAGAAGTTAAGACCGAATAGTAGAATCGTTCGGTCAGTAGTTTAGTATGATAGTAAGGTGGTCGTTTGATCACCTTTTCCCTTTGCTTTTGTTCGACCATTCGGTATAGGCTTTTGTAAACCGTTCGGTCAGAATTCACCCTGTACAACTTTAAATTTCTTGTCCTTCCTTGTAAGGCCGTTCGGCCATAACCGTACGTTCTATTTTAGTGTAAGACTATTTAATGTGATTATTCTATTATATAGTTTTAGACTGTATTTTTGGGATGTTACACCTTTTCTTTTCTTCGGCAGTCCATTGAACACGGGGCTTTAGTTCCTGCATATTATCAATAGGAATAGACAGACAAAATGCAATAACTCCCCACATATCACAATCAATAGACTCAATAAATATTTGCATTCTTACCTTCCAGAATGCCTAATTTCACCTATGAATGAAGGTGATCTATTGATAGAAGCACCCTCTGCAATTGTTTGATATGATCCTGAAATTTGAATAACTATCAAATCAAGCTCTGATTCCAATTTGTCAGATCGGCTGCAACGGAATGGTTAGCGTGGAATAACAAACCAAGAGGGTTTTTAATACGAACGTGTGTCTTTTAATTTCTACTCAATTAAACTTACCAAGCAAATAATAAAGACAAATAAAGAGAGTAAGGTTGAGAGAAATTTGCACAGATGATTTTATCCTGGTTCGGATCTTACCAATCCTATGTCCAGTCGGTTATCTCAAAACAAGATAAACAGTTCAGTACTCACACAACAATTACAAATTACGATCACAAAGAAACAATTTGTAAAAGTTTAGAAACCACCTCTCTTGATACCACAAGAGATGAACCTGCACCTCTTTTGAGTCTTCACAAAGGATGAACACCTCCTCCGAATACTTCACGAAGGATGAACTTCCTCTTCCGAACACCTCCTTAGACACACCAAGGATGAACCGACTAATTCTTCTGTCACCGTAGCAGCACTTCACCAGCTCCACAAACACGAGTTTCACAAGCCGAACAAGAACACATAAGTCTCAATGATTTCTGAGTACTAGAGCACAAGGGAAGAGTTATTGTTCATGGAAAATGAGAGCCTACTTATAGACTCACGCAAATACTCTTCCGTTCTTCGTTTCCAGCCATAATACAAGTGTTAATCGATTAAAATGAGTACAACGACTAGTTTTCAAAAGTCAGAAAACTCCAATGGTCATCTTTAATCGATTATTTTAATGATTAATCGATTAACTAATTAATTAAAATAGGTATTAATCGATTATTTCCATGGCAGTTGAGTTTTCAGCACTACAAATCTAAGTTCCAAACCTTAAACTATAATTATTACAAAAGCTTTTTATAACAATAACAAGTCTTCAAAGGATCTTCATGGATCTTGATATATCTTGACTTGATTTGGACATCATCAAAACTTCATCTTCATCATTTTTCTAACAATCATGTTCTACAATTTGTTGAAGATTGGGTTGAGTTCCCTGTTGTGATTACAGGAAGAAGGACATGTTGCGTTCTTAACTTTGAGGGCGCCTCAAAGAGGTTGGACTGCAGGAGAGGGGATTCTTGTTGCTAGTCTGTTTATATACTACTTATATTTTGATTAGAGGGTTAGAGAGGTGTTTTATATTTTTGACATGAGGTCTCTATAAAAACCTTGTTGTAAAAACCTTGATCATTATAGTGCATTGGCTTCCTGTGGTTGGAAGGACACTCGATGTAGGCTTGGCTAAACCAGTATAAAAACTTAGAGTTTGATCTTTCTTATCCTTACTCTGTTACATTCAATCGATCATACTTTTTACGCATTCGATTAAATTTCCACTGCATTGAAAATCTTTTAACTTGCGTTTCAAGAAAAGTATAAAGGCATTTCTTTTGGTGAAAGATTTTGAAAGTTTTAAATTTTATACTTCACCAATTCAACCCCCCCCCTCTTGGTGTGAGAAATTGAGTTATTCTTTTTTAACACGCCACTTCGACGTCATCGTTTCATATATAAATATAGCTTGGATTTCACGTAATCACTTGCCTCCTATTTCCCTATTGAACATACATGTTTTTATTGCCTTTGTATTTTATTTTCCTTAGATTTCGAAGAATTTATGTTCTTCAAATATGAAGTGGCGCATTCATCATCATTTCATATGAAGATGCCCTTTCAAATTCAAGTGAACAAAATGTTTTTGTAGTACAAAAATGGTTAAGATATCTTACTGAAAGGGAAGTGCTTAGGAAAAAGACATATGGTTCACAATTTGTTTAATGGTGAAACAATTTTAAGATCTAAAATAGTTATATAAGATTTAATGTACGTCTATCTCTTAGCCAGTTGACGTCATCAGTTCATACATGTTTGTTCTATAAATTGCAATTTCCTCACTTGAATTTCAAAGTGTCGCATTCAGGCCTCGGTTCATATGAAGGCGGCCTTTGAAATTCAAGTCAACAAAATGCTTTTTATAGTACAAAAATGGTTAAGTTATCTTACTGAAAGAGAAGTGTTAAGGAAAAAGAAATATGGTTCACAATATATTTAATGACGAAACAATTTTGAGAACTAAAATAAATTTATAAAAAAGTTGTTCAACTTCATCATTTGGCAATGTATGATTCTTCTTTTAAATTGTTTGGGAGTTGTTCTCTACAGTTAGATTTCAGAGCTATCTGATTTCCTAGGGTGGAAACAACGTCAAGATAATTAAAAATAAGATCGTTTGACGTCGAACTCTCATCCCATTCGACGTAGAGATATATTGAACTTTTTCCTCTGGTTTTCCACCATTCCTTGAACGTTAACAAAGAAACGTCTTCGTTTAGTGGAGGAATGAATGGAAAACCAAAAGAAAAACTTTTCAAATTGTACTACTTGAAACGAAATCCAAATTTATTAACTTATTTCTTTGGATTTCTATAGCTCCTTCAAGCATCACCCAAAATTTTGTGAACTTGAAAAAGCTATGAGAAAACCAAAGAAAAAATGTCAACAGAGTGACAAGTTAGGGAAGTTATGTAGTTTAAGTATTCCAATGGTACTACTTGAAATGAAATTCAAATTTGTTAAATTATTTCTTTTGTTTTCTATAGCTCCTTCATGCATCACCCAAACTTTTGTGACCTTGAAAGAGCTATGAGAAAACAAAAGAAAAAAAGAAAAAATGTTAACAAGAGTGACAAGTTACGCAAAAATTTTACAAGTGGAGGTCTAGATCAAGGATCCGTAATTGTATTTAAAGAAATGGACTTGATCTTTGACGTCAACTTTTACACTATTCGACATAACATTCTTTTTTTCTTATTTTTTTTTATCTTTTAAAACGTCACATTTTTTAGAGTTCGACGTAAAAAAAATTCAAGGATTTAAACAAAATCCATAATAACACTAAACATAGGAAAAATATGAAAATATAACCACGAAAAGTATATACTAAAATTCAAACAGTGTTCAAATGTATAACCACGAAAAAATCCATGGGATAGTTAAAATGTAGAAGGATTTTGAAAGGGTATGAAATCCAAATGTATCAATCTCTTCTTTGATTTTCTAACACTCCTTCAAGCTTTTCAATATGACAAAGAATCAAACCACAAAGAAGTGACTTGATTTTGTCACCTTGAAAAAGTTGCTAAAAAATCAAAGAAAAAGTTAACACAAAAAAAACTTGTAAGAGTTCTTACGAGAAATTTTATAAATGGACGTGTTATATCATTGATGTAGTAGGGTCGATTTCTAAACGAAATCCCCTTTTACAAAACATAGCTTCAAACATGAACACGAAACAAGAAAGAATACATTAAAACGAAACATAGGAAGTAAATAAAAAAAAACAAAAAAACAATGGAGAATGTTTTTTTAATTCATAAGTGTTAAAATTTTCCTCTGGTTTTCTCATGCCTTCATCGTTAACAAAGAAATGTCTTCGTTAAGAGGAGGAATTTATGGAGAACCAAAGGAAAAAGTTAACATGAAATTTGTACTACTTGAAATGAAAACCAAATCTGTTAACTTATTTCTTTGGATTTCTATTGTTAGGAGAAATTGTATGAATGTTGTAGAGCTTATCGAAGGCTCTTAAAATGTATTTATAGAAAAAAAAACAAGATTCATTATGAAAAACAACTTGAGCAAACTTAAAACAAGATAATCTAAATATACCATTGCACAGTTTGATCATTTTTGGATGATTCAAGAAACTTAGTAATCAAATCATATATACAAATGGGACGTCAGGTACTATATGTATTCGACGTTTTGAAAGGGTGCCGAATCCAAATCTCTCAAACTTTTTCTTTGGATTTCTATCACTCCTTTAAGCGTCATGCGCATAATAAAACGTCAAATTAGGAAGAGGTTTGTCATTAATATACATTGTGACGTCGCCTTCTGAAAGGGTTTGACGTCAAACTCCTAAAAGGATTTCTAAAAGAAATCCATTTTTACAGAACGTATGTTAATAAATGAAAACAAACACAAAAGAAAAGCATAATAAGACTAAACATAGGAAAAAAAATGAAAATCTAATCACGTAAAGAGCCACAAGATAGTTAAAATGTAGAAGGATTTTGGTGAATGGAGGTTGTAGCGTTTTGAAAGGGTGCGAAATCCAAATCTCTCAACCTTTTTCTTTGGATTTCTATTACTCTTTCAAGCTTTTCACCATGCACAAAGAAGAAAAACCACAAAGAAATGACTCATTTTTGTGACCTTGGAAGAAATAATAGAAAAACAAAGAAAAGAAGTTAACACATTGTTAGGAGAAATTTTATGAATGTTGTAGAGCCTATCGAAGGCTTCGAAACTGTATTTATAGAAAAAAAAAAAGAATAACTGCTGGGAGCCAGAATTAATGCGCTTAACTACTCCAATAATAATCATGTCGGTGTCCAAAAGAGTTTGACATTTTATGGTTGGTTTAAAAGAAAAAAGGAAAAATAATAAAAAGGGGATAGACCCTTGGTTTTCTGACTGGTCAATAAAACGTTCAAGCCCTAGAAGAATTCGACGTGTAATGGAGTGACCCTTTGGGCATAATAAAAAACATAATTTCTTGCAAATAAAATGTCCAATGCATAAAAGAATTCGACGTTCTGTGGTTGGTTTAAAAGAAAAGGAAAAAAAATGTTGAAAAAGTGACTAAAAAAGAAAACGTCGAAGACAATATCAATTAGACGTTTTATGGGTTGATTTAAAAGAAAAATAAAAAAATCTCCTTTTTCTTTGAATTTCTATCACTCCTTCAAGCTTGTAGCGTTTTGAAAGGGTGCGAAATCCAAATCTCTCAACCTTTTTCTTTGGATTTCTATTACTCTTTTAAGCTTTTCACCATGCACAAAGAAATGACTCGTTTTTGTCACCTTGAAAGCGATAATAGAAAAACAACGAAAAGAAGTTAACAGATTGTTTGGAGATATTTTACGAATTGAAATTGTAGCCTTTTGAAAGGGTGCGAAATCCAAATGTATCAACCTCTTGTTTGTGTTTCTATCACTCCTTCAAGCTTTTCAACATGACAAATAATCAAACCACAAAGAAATGACTCGTTTTTGTCACCTTGAAAGAGTTGATAGAAAAACAAAACAAAAGTTAACACATAAAAACCAAAAAGGATTTCTTACAAGAAATTTTATAAATGGTGTAGAGGTTATCGAAGACTCCGAAATTGTATTTATAGAAAAAAAAAAGTTAACTACTGGGAGCCAGAATTAATGCGCCTAACTACTCCATTGCCAATCACGTCGAAGTCGAAAAGAGTTCGAAATTTTGTGGTTGGTTTAAAAGAAAAAAGGAAAAATAATAAAAAAGGGATTGACCCTTTGGCTTCTGATTGTAAATAAAATGTTGAAGCTTGAAAGAATTCAACGTTTAATGGAGTGACCCTTTGGGCATAATAAAACATCGAAGCCCCTAGTAATTGACGTTTTAGGGGTTGATTTATATACGCTGAATTTTTGTTTCTTTATTGCACGACACTAAACCCTAGCACTGTGTAAGATTGTCTAGAATCTAAACTCAGAATGGCTTCTTCATCATCTTCCTCAAGAGGAAAAGGCAAAGCTACCAATGTCATTAAGAATGTTGATCCTTCAGGATGGATCAGTGATTAAGAAACTTGTGAGGTGATTCTAGGGTGGAAGAGGATCAAAACGGTTGTTTCTCATACATATTTGGATCTTGATCTGTTTAGAAAATAGGGTTTTCACTTCCAAGAGTGGATTGAAACTCGAGGTCTTACAACATTTGTGCAAATGAAAGAGGACTGCTACCCAGACTTAGTAGAAGTCTTCTACACCAATCTAAGAGACATTAATGGGGTCATTCACTCTCGGGTGAAAAATGTAAATATCTACATTGATGACAATGTCTGGTTGCAAGTGGCAGGACTGAAGGTTGAAGGATTACACTCTCATGTTAGAAACTAAAACTCTGGAGTAAATAAAATGCTAAAGAAAAAGGAGGTGTACAAAAACTACTTGAGGTTTTCGGGAAGGTACACAATAGAAAGATTGTATGTTCATGATGGATTGAACAAGGAAGAGAAAATGACTACGCACATTCTTGCATGGTTGATTCTCCCTGGAAGAATCTTGCGAGACAGGATGGCAACCGAAGATGTTTTTCTGTTGTATGCAATTAAAAATGACATTCCTACCAACTAGGTTACGGTAATAAAGGATTATATGATTGAGGGTGGATTCAATGAAGCAAGAACCTTGCCATATGGGGTGCTTATCAGTAAGATTTTGACTCTTCAAGGTGTTTATGTAACTGGGGAAAGGAAACTCTCATATGACAGATCAAATGCGATTAATAGAATGACCTTGACATCCATTGACTCTTATGCAAGTTCAGGAAGCTCACCTACATTAAATGAAGATCGCACTAGCTTCATTCCTGGAACAAATTTTGAAAGATTTGTAGTTGAACAATTTAAGAAAATATCAGAGAGGAATATGGTGCTTGAAAAGAAAGTGGATTTTCTCTATCAGAAGGAGATTAATAACAATCCAGAAATAGAGGATTCTGATGAAGAGTCATAGTATTACGTTGTGATGTCCTTGTTTTGTTTTGTTTTATTCTTTGTTGTTTTTTTTATGGCCTTGCCATATATTAAAACGCTCATAATTTTTTTTTCTCTTCTTAAACTACTCTTCATTTTTCTTCTACTTCCTCCTTCACTTGCATTGGTTCAGACGTCCATCCCTCATCTGCTCCCGTATAATAAACGTTATACGATCATCGCAAAAATAAGATTTTCTCGGCACAAACAAACAAGTAAAGGTGAGCTACTATGCAAAAATTCAAAGAGAAGCATAACACTATTATTATACGTAATACATTCACCATAAATTCTTGTAAGATGCATTTATTATACTAGACTCTATTATCCGGATATAATGTTGATGGAAGTTTCAGGTGGTCATGCACTTGTGGTGACCTCTACTCCTGTCACAACACAATCATGGCCAAATATAATCTATTATATCACCCACAAGGTTAGTCCATTAACGTCTATTACAATAAATGAACATAGACTAGGACCTTCTACTACTCTCACCACATAACACATCCTTCTCTATTTGAGACTGGATAATTATTAGAGTGTTAGGATAACCACCAACCATAGGACCCTCAACATCAACATATACACTAATACCATACCATTGTAGAGTCTCTCCCCGAGACTCATACTATATTCCAATGCATAATTTCATATCAAACATCATAAAATACATTCATCATAGAAATCATACAAAATAAATATATCACAAAACAAATTAACAATAACAAAATATTACTATAAATGATCACCAGAGAAGAATCAAATGTTTGACGAATCAAACTTACCATAAACGCCAGTACATATGACTAGTCACAACTTACTGGATCAGACCAGGGTTGCTCTATGATCAAGGATGTACCAACTCCGGTTTTTGAGATTCCTCTATCCTACCATCAAAAATAATCTTAATATAAACGTTCTAGGGAACTAAGAAGTTGAATATGGCATAGCCAGTTAGACATCTTCTTATCCTTCCAGAAATATGCAATAAAAATAAATAAGAACAATAAAAAGTTTGGGGAAACAAGAAGTTGAATCTGGCAGAGCCGGTTAGACAACTTCT